>BQNB010000872.1:20245-65245 GCA_026074375.1 Tanacetum coccineum | reverse complement strand
AAAAACAAGAAACACGGACAAATTGTAAAAAGGTGGTACACATACAACACTTGAAACAACAATGAAAAACAAACGAGTAAAAACCAAAGAAGAAAGGCACAAAAACCATAAGGGAGAAAAACAAAGACTTATCACTAGCAAAACACCAAAAAAACAAACAGAAAACCAAAGAAAAAAATACAAAAACAACACTCTAAAACGTATACATAATAAGTAAAAGAAATAAACCAAAGGGACTGTTCGTTGATTTACTAAAAGAAAAAGCAGATTAAAAATAGAAAAACAAAAAGGAGAATATAGACAAATTTTAAAATGAACAGAAAGAAAAAACACAATGGAAAAGTCAAATGAAACAAACACTAAGAGGGAGAGAATCTATAGAGATACACCAAAATAACACTAAACGGAAACCTCAAAACAGCTAACCAAATTACAAAGCCATAGATTCGTGCACCAGACATAGAATCCGTAAATAAAAAGGCAAAACAAAAAGGAAGTAAAGAACGAAGACGAACACAATGGAAACAAAAAAACTTCATTTAACATACCCACCATAAAAGAAAAAAGAAACATGAGAAAACGCAGAATCATAAAAAAACAAATTAGAGACACAGCCGGAAAAAACCTATAAAACATAAAATCAAAAAAAAGAACGTAAAAACGACCAAAATGTAATATATACAACGCGTCAGAAGAGAAACAAGCTAAAGCATACAAAAGACGTAAACCCCAAAATAGAAGAACAAAAATAAAATAAAGAGAGAGAAAAAAAAGTTACACAAAAAAAAAAAATGAGAAAAAACAAATATAACAGAATAAATAAGATAAACAACAACAAGATAATTGTACAAACACGAGAACGAAAATTTAAAAAATCATAAGAAAAGGAAGAAACAACACAACAAAAAAATTCAAAGACAAAAAACAAGGAAAAAAAAGAAGCACCCAACACAATCACAGGGAAAAAACAGCGACAGAGATCGCAACAAAAGTAGAAAAACAGTAAAAAAAAAAAAAACAACCAAAAAACTAAATACGAAAAGACAAATACACAACCGAAGGAGGAGGAAAAAGAAGAGATCAAAAAGATTATCTATTGCCACATAAAATGAGCGTGTGTGGAAGTGCAACGTAACCTCACAACTTTTTCCAACGATGATCATTCGATTTTGCGATCGCGTAGCGTATCAAATAGTGTGATAGGGGATACCTTGAACCCAACTTTTGCTTCATGACATGTTATTTTTCTGAAATGAATAAACATGCTTTTCCAAAATCCTTTACCTTCCTAAAAGCTGAGATCTTTCGCTTTCAAATGATTAATGATCATTCCTCACGGGTTATCCTTTTATTCCCCATATTCGTTGGCCTAGTGCTTGACCCGCTAATGAATTTTAGCAGTCATCTTTTAAGACCAGATTCGCGCATATTAATCACCTAATTTCAATGTTGGGAGCATCAAAATAATTGAGGTAGCTAAAACTAACGAGAAACAAATCCATCAGTTTGCTAAGTACTAAGATATTTTAGTACTTATCTAAAAGTTGTAGATTGATAAGTGAAACCCGTCACATCGCCACACACCTTAATTCGTGTATTATTTGTTTCATCGTAGCTACTCGAAATACATAAGATACTGCCTATATAGGGGGGTTATGGCGTACTGTTTTCGCTTAAGTTTCAGAATACTCACTTTACGTGGCTTATGATTAAAATTTAGGCTGATATAAACTCATTAGACCTTAAAAAGCATATATAAGCCAAATCATTTGCAAAATAACCACAAAAAGTGAGCGTATAACCAAAAGTTCGAAAAACACATAAGCCATAGATTTGGTATATAAGCTCAAACAAACAACCCCTAATCACATAATAAAGCTGTTGGATTAGCTTATTTTATAATGGGCTTATCGCTTATTGAGATTTGGGAAGCCACTAAAGCGACATATTTTTATTGCTTATCACTTATCCACTTACTTCACGGCTTAATCCAAGGCATAGCACAAATGGGTAAGCAAAAAAAAGGGCTTATTAGCATTTCTTAAATCTCAATAACCTGATAAGCCCACAAAATAAAGCTAATCCAAAATACAATAACCAAAAACAAAATCACCAACAGCTTATAAGATATGTGCATATTTCGAACATGTTAAAAAAGAATCATAAGATCATTTTGTAGGAAAATAAAAACTTAAAAGTTTAACACATATTGAATTGAAAAATATAAAACATTAATTACATAAATAAACCATCAAATCAATAAGATCAACCAAAACCTTATAAAAAACACACATAGAGAAACACAAACCTTGTTTTAAGGAGTGCTTAGCAAGTAATTCTTCTCCGAAGGTACATAAGTTTGATGTCCAGATCGTTATCTACTCGTTTTGATGAGTCATAGAAGCCATTTTTGAATTGAAAGAGGTTATGTGTATGTTGTATGGAAGTGGGAGAGAGAGGCGGTGGAAGAATACGTCTATTTGTGAGGGAGACACGTGTGCAAGAAACCCAGGAAATTAAAAGAGAAACCCAAGGAAAAAAACTGGGTCGGATGCGGTTTTTTTTCATTAAATAATGCATTTAAGGCATCATGTGAAAGAATGATCCTCTATACTTCTTTCAGTTATAAAGTATATAATTATCATACGATACATACAATATATGTAAAAAAATAACCGATAAAGAATCAAAAGTTTACAAAACAAAGATGATGCCTAATGTCTATTTTGAAATGATTGTGTATAATGATTTCAATTTCATTTATTATAAATAGTACTGTTGTGCTGATAAACGTATTCAATTCATCTACGTTTTTAATCATCTTGATCCTTACACAGTTTAGATTCTGTAACGCATATTTAGTTGAAAATTTTGAAAAAAAAGGCTTAAAAAACGTTTTATATAGCCAATTTGCATTACATAATCTAAATTGGTTAGATTTTTTGTATAACATTAATTTTCAGAGACTCATTTCGAGTATTCGCTCAAGACACTCAAGAACGACCTTGAATAAAGTACGTAAATTTATTTTAATAATTAGTCATACTGGAAATTCAAGATTATGCAAGTCCATACTTATACGTGTGTGTGGGTAAGCCGTTTTCGTTAGATCGTATATAGGACAGGGGGAGGAAAGTATGTGGCAACAATCTAGCTATGCATCTCACTCCCACTCAAAAATACATCTTCACTCATAACACACCTCTATCTCCTCATTTTGGCCCCACCACTCACACACAAACACATACATTTATAAATATAGAAAAAAAGAAAAAAAATAGAAATTTTGTCTTTATCCGAGCCACCACCATGGCGAGATATCAAAAAATTTGAAGTGGCTCGATAGGTTGGTGTGGTGGCTAGCAAGTGAAGATGAAGAGTGTGTGCCACGTAGCAATGTCGAATTCGCTAGCCACCACACCCTTCCCTCTTAGCGGTGTTTTGAAAACCATGTTCAACCACAAACTAGGAAAAAAATCCGGTTTGATGTCCGGTTTGATTTTCAAAACCATGGTTCCTTAACACAATATTATGATTTGTCATAAAAACATTCTTTTAACAATTGCACTAGCAATGTTACCTCCCTATACGCTTTTCCTAACCATAAACGATACATATTTCAGCATACGGTTGATCATAGGCAATAAATAGAATAAGACCGGAGTCGTTTCTTACACGCGCCTCTAGATTATTAATGAAAACCATCAGTCTACTTACACGTTTTTATGATTTTGAATATGTTAATTTGTTGACTTACGTTTTTTTTGCCTTTTTGAGTCTTGCTTTCTAACATGTTTAAGAATGAAGATTGTTTCTGTCGCGTTTACTTGAAGTCGTAAAAGACAAATACCACATGACTTGCAAAACTATCGACTATCATGTGAATGCTACACAATCTTTATATACAAACCTGTTGCCCCATCAACATATGATTTTGAGTATATTGACATCTGTGAGGATTTTAAATTAAAAGTTTTAGGTGAAGAGAATTAGATAAGTGGAGATGAAAAGCAAAGGCCAAAAGCGTAAAGAATTTAATAACTACTACTACTACTGAGGTTGTACCCATGACCATCTACTAAAAGCCATGGAAAAAAAAGCGTTGATTCTATGCCTTGCAAGATAAGCCTCGCTTTATCTGTTTCCTGTGCCTAAAGATATGCCTCAAATAAGTTTACCATTTTACCCTCACACAATTACTTCCATTTGTTTGACATTATTTTAAAAAATGTAACCCAATCAATGAGTGGTACTAATTTACAAGCAAAGCTAATAATCAACTACACTAAAATCATATTAACAAAACTTTTAGTTAAGTATGCGATAATAATGTCACTATGGAAGCAAAATGCTCGTTCCTCGAATAAAAGATGTGGTCCAAACATACGATAACCTTTACTTAAGGCTATTGTTATCCGTTCCTCCAGAAAAACGCTCTCTCATATCAGGCCCATCATTTATTTTATCATCACTTTCACCCATACACTCTCTCTTACTTTTTCACCCACACAAAAACCCATGAATACCACTTCTCAACGCTCGGTCCATTAAATACTCACATTATATACAAAATGTAACCCATAAAATATTCTCACACATGCACAAACCAAATAATATAATGTTAACCTGCACAATGCTCGAAAAGCACCATGGTCGAGGGATTTTTAGGCTTGTGGCGCGTGACCATGCTTGGCCACATAAAGCCTCACGCATGAGGTGAGTGTGCGTGACTTCCTCACTCCTTCCGATTACAGCAGTCTTACAAGTAACATTAAATACATGTTAGATCATATTAAATATATGATTCTGATAAAGTTTTAATTATTCGCACGTTGCGACGGGGTTAAGAACAATTTTTTGCGATGAAACTAAATATAACAATTTGCTATGAGATATGAATCTTTTATAATAGAATTCTACTATATAAGGGATGCAAGGCATGAAATTATTTTAATGCTGACTGGACCATGTGAACTAAGCATGTTAATTGCTGACTGTAAAATGAGACACAAATGGCAATTTGAAACATTTTGATGACTAGACAATAACAATGTAAAAAACGAGGGTATTTTTGACATTTAGTATTATCTTTAAATCCCTGCTACAAGTTTGACCACATTGATTATTCAGTAACTCCTCCCCTATAATCACTCACAAGTTGATTAAGCTATGGTTTAGTACATATGAAAAATCATATTATTACGGTATTTATTAAGTTAAACATAAGTGTTCTATCTTTTTATTTCTATTTGATTTTGGAATTGAATTATGGTTAACTTTTGATAAATTAATGATTGTATCGTTTGATTCTATTTTACATTTATGTTTGATCGATTTAATTTGAGTCATAGGTGGACATGTATCCTCTGTGCTATCGAGAAGTTTATTTCATTAATGAACATGTATCCTCTGTTCTTTGTTTGTTAACCACTCATTTTCTTTACTTCAGGAATTGCATTATGTCCTTAATAAATGCATAACCAACAGATCAATATAAAATTAGATACTTTATAGGAGGTGATTATGAACACCGGAATTGACATATTCATGATTGAAAGTGAAACAATGGCCACGCGCATCAACAAGTCAAGCAGGCTGAAACAAATCCACCAATGGAGACTCATATGAACACTCAATAGTATTCTTTTCTCTTCTACATAAATGTTTATATCAAGGAACATTTTTGTAGATGTTGTTGAAAAAGACACTAACTGAACACCGTAAGTGAAACCACTAACTAGATGAATACGCCCAAAAATTAATAAATGACTATCTCATGTGTACTTATTAAAAGCATTTGCAGGTTTTGACTCTAATCATATCAGATCAAACAGTAAAATGCACGAATTATGACTTACAGAACACCAAGTGAGAATGGACACAAATTTATGCATTGCGACAATACCATTCTCATAATAGTATAGTCAACAATGATATTCGTTTTATCTCATGAAAACTTTGATACTTGGAGAGGTGCATTGGTCCCTCATTTTGCAATACATTTCCATTTTTAAGCCAAAAAAGTCTTCTGACTCTTGTGTCAGACGTCATATTCACCTTAATTCGGAAGCAGTTTGAGTCATAGATCAATAATAGCTAGACATCCTAATATCTTTGAGTCATGGAAACTTTGTTTCTTAACATATATTTGTGTGTAACAAACGCTCATTAGCGTTTAAATATATATTATATACTATATGTTTTTCAACATGTTTTTTTTCATTCTTTGCATTTTTTTTCATGAAGCTAGCCGCCAGGACTGGGCGGCTATGAAACAAGTAACTTATATAAAATAAAACAGTTGACAGTTTAAAAAAAGTTGTATAAATAAATGTTAAAAATAAAACAATAGGTGCAATATTCATATGGTTCCTTACGGATACGGGGTAATCATATCTGATTGCAATTATATATAGTAGAGTTATTTTTTCTTGCAAATAAGCCCCGCTTTTCTTCCTTCCTTTCCCAATGATCAATGACCAGCTTCGAATCGAATTACTTTGATTAAAAAGTGTTACATCCTGGGTTATGAAACATGGATCAATGACACAAAAGAATCAATATTATTTTGAAATAAACTTGTTACCAAATGTCATTAAACACACAAAATGCTCGTTCCATCGAATGAAATGATAGATGTATCCTCGTCTTCTATAGATGTTCATAACGGGTTTACTAATATTTTAAATTCCTTGTAGCGTGTATACTAATATTTTTACGCAAATAATGAAACCATATGTTTAAATTTTGTATGGTATATACATGTCTTAGTCACACCTTTTAATGTGATATTTAAAAAGGCCAAAAATTTATTTTATTACTTTGAATTTGGCTAACCGGAACTCCTACACCCCCTCAAATTATTAAAGGTACATCCTAGTACCTCAAAATGGTAATATGGTTCATCCTCGTACCCTAAACCCAAATAACTAAGTCACATGATTTTCACATGTGTTATTATCGTTAGTATATAACGGAAGTTTTTGGGATGCTAACTAGGGTCACGTGACCTTACCTTTCCACTTTACTTTAATATACAGGGTTTTTTTTTTCCTCAAAAATTCTCAACCCATGTCCAACATCATTAAACTATTTAAAAAAACTCAGTATGTAATTTGTATACTATCACAGATACGGATGTATTGCAATTTTATTTGTTTAGTATCAATCATGATATATGTATTACAGATCACAACATATGATAATAGCAATTTTTATTTTGATCTTATAATCAGTAGCCATAATAGGCCAATAAAGTAGCCTTCATATAAAGTAGTTTCATCATGATAAAGTACTCTAACCAACCGTAATGCTTCGTTGATTCCAATAGATAAAGACCATTAACATCTTCGTCTTTAAAACCCAAACCCATTAAATCAATGGTGAATGACAACTTGCATACACGATTCTCCTCCCTTTCTTTTTGTATTGACGTAATCAAAATCCTTATATTCGGTCGCCAAACCCCTAACAAGTACACCGCCATAGTGTAGCCTAAAGGTAGCATTCCTACCATTCAGTTCTGCATGTAAATAAGTAGATCATAATACAAACTTTATACAGTAGATGATTGTATGTTCAATAAACTCAAAAAATAAAATCTAAAACAAAACAACAACATAAGTATTAAAAGCAAAATAACATGTCATCAATTATTAAACAGGCACTTTTATAAATCAAACTAAAAGTAAAGATTAATTATTCAAATAAATAAAAAACATACCTTTCTCCATGACGGCTGATATCTAATGTTTATGAAAGTGGATATGGTGGATCTACAAAAGTGGTAATAACTCAAATAGAAACCAACATACAGCATATAAAAGAAAAAAGAGAAAATAAGTCACTGAGCACTAAGTAACGTCCCCAAAATTATTGTTGGATTTATTAATCTAGACTAAACCATTAGCTGCGAGTGCCCATCGTGATGGATTAGTTATGGCAAGTAAGGATTAACACATATTAAATAAGGAAAACTACATTTTTGGCGATTATACCATGAATACAAAAGCCTCTAAAACAAACGGCCTCTACGTTGCTCACACAATCACGATCAACCAAGTATGTAAGAATTGCTCAGTCGTACCCTCACGATCAACACCCACTGTGTTATTCAAGAACCAACGCACGCCTTGCATTCCTTTTGATGTCGAACCAAACAAAACCCTAAATTAAAAAGGTTTAAAAACCTAATTCGTCACCTTTGAGGAATCACCAAACCACCACTTCCGATATCAAGAATTGTCAAAGCAAGGAGTTTTCAAGCAACACCGGGAAAAACTTAATGGTCCGCGGTTTAAAACCCCGCAGTTTAAGGGTTAAATCGCCAAAACCCTAAATCTAGCGATTAGGGAGGCAGTTTAGGTAGAAAAATCAAAAGACCGCAAAAGGGTTTTTAGGTTGGTTCGTGGGTTTTTTTGGGAAGAAGGAAGCACCAATTATTTAGTGTTATTGGGAGAAGATGGAAATCAAGAAGTAGGATATGAGGTGTGTTTTGTATAGGCAGATCCAATAACCCTAAATCTATTATAGGAAAAGATTAGTAATAAATTCCTATGATTAAAACAAATATTTCTCCTTATTTTTCTCCTCTTATAACTGGCCATAAACACCCCTTCTAGAACCTTGGGGAGTTTTGGCCAAACAAGCCACTCCTTGAGGTTCGGGTTTTGTCCGGTTTAGTCCCTCGGTTCTATATTTAGAATGTAACACTAAAATAAATAAAACACTGAACTAATTTAAAACGACTATTTAAATTATATTTCGTTGAAGTAAACCATAACTCCTTCTTGTATTAACGTGTGCCCCCATTAGGGACACACTATTTCTAACTGTATAACTTGCGGAAACTGACTACAAAAGTTCCAACAGCTCCCACTTGGAGGCGGAGTAGTCAGGGCTTGCAGATATACTGATAAATGGCAACGTCTAAGCAAACACACACAAATACCTATTAGATTTAGAATCCTATTAAAAATAATAGTTTTAAGATAATTTCAGCTAATAATGGTTTATTTATAATACTTGCTTTTATTCATTCCCTTTCAAGTTCAGATACCGTTAAACCATGAATATAGGATCCTAACTCCATTCCGATATAGTTAAAGAATTAAGATTTCCGTTATGGAAGTTAATTCAGATACACCAAAAGTAATAAGTATCAACTTAAAATTACCCTATTGGGTGCGGCTGACACATTATCTGATTAAATCAAGAGAGGCTGGCCATGGTAATCATTCTGCACAAAACAAGTGGAGAACAAATCCTTTGGTTGACTACAAGTGTGGTTGGATGTTGCTATCACATTCACACTGAAAAATAGCTTTTTATAAACGACCATATCACCGACAACGTTTGGCTATAATCAACAAAGTGATATTCCCACACATACAGAACTTGTTTTGTATCTCAAGTTAAGGATGACTTATTAAACCATTTTACGACGATTTTACTCATGACAAGATTTAAAAGTAAATGTTCAAAAGTTGGGGTAATATAATAATTGCAACCCTTGTGAATACATGAGTTGCGGGAACCAATCGCTATATTCAAATAATATAACCAACACTCACATTTTCCTTACATAACAATATTCCCATATTGTTAACCGACAATGGACATATTTAGAATGATAAATCATTCAAAATTAACATGCAAATACAGGATACCAATTAAATATGAATGAATACCAAATACTAAGTAATTTTATTTCATAAGACAATAAAAAATTGTTTTACAATACCTAATTAACCAAATACTAAAACAGATATGCATCGAAGCTTAAATAGCAATTAGAAGATCAATGTTTTCAACATTCTTAACTCTTATCTTCTTTACAAGACAGTTAAAATAGTTATCTGATAAACTTTCCGAATACTTATTTCCAATTCACAAATTTAGTGAAGATTTAATGATATGATGAGATGTCGTATGTTTTAATTTTGCATACTAATTCAAGTATCAGTGTATGGAAATGTGATAGTACCTTAAAGGGTAATTAACGTCAACAACATACCTATCTCAGACAGCTTTCTTTATATATTCTTAAATTTAAAGTATTCTTATTCGTTAATGTTAAGCGCCAACAATGCTCTTAGCTGAGCATATATAGTTAGTAGGATTTATCATAAAAGGAATGAAATCCTACTTACTAGGTTGATTATTCTCTAAAGCAACGTGTTGTACACAAACAACACAATGGCCTTATATAGATTCGTAATATTTGTTTTAACAGTCCCCATCAAAATCAACTCTCAATTAGATACTGTTGTTGTTAGTCATCTTGCTCTTGTGCAAAGTAACTATCAGTCCTCAGGCACAATATAAGATAGACATGATGAAATCCATTCCTAAAACACACGTTTCCATCTCATGATTAAATTATCCAAGTGAAATATATCATTGTAATACTATGCTTACATGGATGTATTGCATCGTGTTAGGTGACTTAATTCAGCATATGTTTTATTTCATTAAACAATTATTTCCAAGATCGTATTGTTTTACTTTTCCAAAATTCTCAAGTGAAGTTTCATTCCAATCTAAGGATTAATATATAGCTTTGATGGAATGATGCTTTTCAATATGTTACACAACATATGAATTTTAAGGAAAAACATAGTGCTCCCACTTGATGTCAGGTGTACTCATGAGTTATCTTAATTTAATCAAAATTAATATTGTATTAAACTGTAAAGATCTCAGCTCCTAGATGCATGAACAATCCACACTTGGATTTCTTTATCTTGTATACTTTATAAAGATTATTTTAAACTCATAACCCCTTTTGATTACACACCATCCTGGCAAAAGGTAATCATTAAGGAAAGAGTTGTGATCCTTAATTCACCATATTGCAGATTCAAGAAAACCTGTATGACAATTAGTTATCTTTATATATTTAACGCTTCGAAAAGAAAGATTTAATTCAAAGTCAATTGCTTGAATAAGTGATTAAAAACTCTTCCATCATCTGACATTAAGATGTATACAATCTTATCATTATGAGCATTTCTTCAAAAGAAACTCATTCTCACCTTTCAGTTTAACTGTTTGGTAAAAGATCAATCAAGCTTAAAACTTTGATTGCCTTTTAAGGACTGCATCTTGTCATTCATAGTTCTAAAAGATATTTACAGACTTCAATCAAGATTTGATAATACATCTTAATAAGTTAGGCAGGCTTATTATACCCTCTAAACTTATATTACTCACATGCTGATTAAAATATCAACAAGTGAGAGGGCATCCGAAGCGATATTATAAAGAGAGTTACATTAAACTTTGGTATCTACATTTTCAATGTTAAAAACCTTAGTATGAGACATTCACAAGTGGTTTATAAAGGTAACGTATTTGTGTTCTTGATTCACTTCAAGATTTGTAGATGCTCTCACTTACTTATTTGTAATTCGAGAAAATTCTCAAATACTAAGTATTAATGACAACACCGAATTGTTCTTAAATAGGAACACAAAACACATATAAGTTCTCCATATCTAGTTTTTAATAATATGCTTTATAAGATTTTAACAAATTTCAGAACTTTAATCAAGACATAATGGGATTCATTCCAAGAACCCTAATTAGGGTTTGTAGCAAAACCCTAATTCTTGTATCACCTTTTAACCAAAAACCTTAGCAAAGGTTTGTGTTACGTCGAGCTAGGAGGAACACCAAAACTACAATCTTCAAGATAGGAAGTGTAGAAAAATCAAAAACCCAAAAGCTTTAGGATTCGATTAGTTTGAGTGGAAAAACCAAAAATCCCTAAGGGTTTAAGGGTTTCAGTCGTGGGTTATCTTGAATACCTTATAGGTTTGAACTATATTGAGTATATCCATGACACACATAATTTTCTAACCTTGATAGATTTTGGAGTAGAGCAAAGTAAAGCTAACATGAATCAACAATTTGAATATATTTGTTTCACTATTAACATACCATCATAAAGTTGGTATTCTATAGAAATGGAATTGTGAGACTTCATCAGACTTCCATAGATAACTTAATTCTCTTTGGATCAAATACTTGTCAATTGGGTTGAGCCAAATTGCATAATTATATTTTTGAACCAAGTGCATGCTATAGTGTATATTTCTTGACTAATACAAGAACCCTATGTTCACATGTTCGCATAAGAAACAAAACGTTCAAGAAAGTATATGTTCATAGGTGTTTAAAGAAAACAGGAACATGTCAAGTATACATTATAATCTTGAATAATTCAAGGACCTCATGTTTATGTGTTAACAAGAAGACACAACAATTTTACTACATACTTTATGTTGTAAGTCATTGATTAATTCAAGGACTTCCTAATTATGTCTTAACTAGAAAACATAATTATAGTAACTAAAGTAGTTATGAACACAATCTCTTGAGTTCAATATAATTTCAAGTAATTCATACTTCAAAATATATGATTAATATCTATTAACCACAATTAGATTTGACTAAAACATGTAGTACGAATGTTGAAAGTAGCTTACATATATCAGGACATTTAATGTAATAGGCAACAAACATCCAATGTATGTTTAAGAGGTCCTAGTAGAATCGTTTGATCATTAGCTATTCTTACTTGCAGTCAAAGAGAAACCAAAATATGTTGGTTCCTAGCACACCACATTGAGATTTCTCCCACTTGTGTAAGAGTACAACAATCATATTATGAAGAACAACCAACACAACATGTTTGCTTAATTGTGTATACAATATAGTGATAATTTCATAAATATGACAAGTAGATCTAGAACCGATTACGTTTTAATAAGGAATTGTGGATTATTATTCTATAGATAACCTTTTTGGAAAGCGACATCGGAAAGGCAACTGGTTATCCATAAAATAAAATGCAATTTTCCTAAAACCATGGTCGTTCATATCGAGAAGTTAGAATTATTTCAAATTAGTATCGTATAATATGGATGACTAACAAGGAAATAAATCTCCGTACTCCCACTGCAATAAAACCTTCCATGATGTCATTTTAAAATATAAAAACACAATGCACCCAACTGGATTTGTCACATTTTAATGTTTTTTACATTACCAATAGAAAGCAAATCGCATTTATTAACTTTCCTAATCTCTTTTTTTTGGTAAAGGGGAAACTTCCCGTAAGTATCAAAGTACTAGGTATTGAATAGAGTATATGAAGTTCTACTTATGTAGATTGGGACTAGCCATTTAATGGCTTTCATTTAACTTGAATATTAGCATGCAATTCCTTCTTTATCGTCTATATAGCCACAAGGGTATTTAGCACTTTAAAGATTAACGTGAGTCCAAGAAAAAACATCTAGCAAATATGCTAGTAATTTCTTTACTCGCTGCGGTTTAAACTCATACATCGTGACAAGTGCAAGATGTCATTTATTTTGGTAGCTATAAACAAAAAGTTTTCTATGTACACCACAAAAGTATTTTTTTAATCTTTCAATTATATCAAGACCAAAAAAGGTATTGAAAGATACGTAAGTGAGTTTAAAATAAAATTGAAATAAAAATTCAATATATATCATAAGTTTTGTCAACTAAGGTAAAATAGAGTAAGTCTCACTCTTCTTACCAGAAAAAGAGAACCTATATTTGTCTTTTCTAAAAAAAAACAATAAAACTTTTGTTTGACAAAGTATGTTTGCAGAGGCAACACAATTAATCAGAAACATAGAAGTTCAATATTTAGAATTTTTCATAAATTAAATTCTTAATAGAATTAACTACCCAATTAATTACTAATTAAGACTAAGATCCAACTTGACCTCCCACTTATTACCAGAGGTCTGACCAGTGAGTAAACAAGTAGGGCAAGTGGTAAACGACGATCGTTAATTGCATAAAAATGCAACTCTTAGACTTATGAGACCGGTCAAGACATTAATCGACAAGTAATAATGTCAAGAGCATGTTTAGTTCTCATCTTATGCCTCGGGTCCAAGGTCTGACCAAGCATACTCGAATTAAGTCGACCAAGCAAGAACGTGCAAAAATCGCCAGAGGTCTGACCAGTGAGCAAAATTCGCCATGGGTTGGAATGACCCTAAGGTCTGACCAAAGAGGCCAAGCCAAATGCACGTGTTCCTGGTTGGCTGGCAAAGACTTAAAATTTAACACATAGGGGTATACACATAAAGTGATAAAATGGCGTGTACAAAGAAGCATGCAAACAACTTTATAGCACTAATTTTAAAAAACCTTCAATAAATGACAATTGTACGTGACCACCTAAACGAAAAACTCATTGCCAGGTTCACTGTAACTCAAGCGAACTACAAAGAAGCGGAGATCAGTCAATCGCGAAGCGAATAAAAGACATGAATTATGTTAGGAGTGTTGACCACTTCCGCCTTAAACTTCTCTTATAGTTTGTTCTAGTGGATGAGTCGTACTTCCCATGAGTCCATAGCGTCCAGTTAATTTATAGTCAATATATATGATTGATATTTGATTATTACCTTCCTAAATTATATATCAACTAATTAGGAAGGTAACTAATCAAATATCAAGTCAATATATTGACAATTATTTTTAAGTCATAAAAAAAACCATGAGTTCGTAGTTTAGGTCATGTTAGAGCATCCACTATGGTAAACATTTCTAAAGGTTTCTAATTGTGTTATGAAATTAATTTATAACCCTTTGTTTTATAATCTATCTCCACTATGTATAATCTATTAAGTTTTATAAACATCGTCGATATTCAAATGCAATAAATTTTAAAAAGGTATAATATTCTTAGACATCTTCATACCACACAAGCTTGCGAAATGGATGTTTAACTATGGTATACAAGTTTTTAGACCTCTTCAGAATTTTTATAAACCTTTCATAAACCACCATAGTGTGATGCCTTTTACAAAAACAAAATTTTCCACAAAACACATAGCAGGTCACAATGAATATGTTTTAGGCGTGTAGAATTAAAGCCCGGTTTAATGTCATCTTACATTATTGTTATTAGTCCGTATTCCATTTGTTTAGGCATGTAAACATGTAAACTAGTAAACAAATAAGCATGTAGGAACATAATAAACAAGATAACATTAAATAAAACGAGAAACAAGTAATAATCCGAGTTCTCTACGAGTCTTCCCCAATTGGAGAACCATAAGACCCTCACTAGGTTTTCATTAAGTGCCTAGATCGCCCCATTCATCACAAATTAATATGATTGAGTAGGTCTTATAGCCGGAATTTTAGAAACAAATCAAACTAGCAATTTAAAAGATCTAGTTTTCATAAAAATAAAATATTTAGTTTCTAAAAATAAAATATTTACAAGATCTTTTAAATAATTAGGAAGATTTTATAATCCTAAATAAAAAAAATTAAAAGAAGAAACAAATATAGCTAAATTAACAATTAATTTTATTCCTCTTTAAATTCTCTATTAACTTTTAATCATTAATATTGCAAGATCTAGCAATTTTCTATATTAATTTATCGTAAAGATTTGCATATCTTTACCATATTTACAATAAATAAATAATAATAAAAATAATCGCAGCATATTAATAATAAAAATCAAATATAGGCGCGTAACAAGGCGTAAAATTCGATTTTTAAGCGTGTAACCCGAGATGCCAAAACGAGTTGACTCGTGATGCCACTGTTGGGATTTATTAATTCTAGCTAACTAATTTAGCTACGAGTGCGAAGCGGATGGATTTAGTTATGGCAAGTAGGTTAACACATATTAAATAAGGAAAGCGTACCTTTTGCGATTATTCTTGAATACAAAAAACGTCTAAAACAAACGCCTCTACGGTTGCTCACGTAAACAATCAAAGCAAACCAAGTATGTATGAATTGCTAGTCTTAACCTCACGATCAAACACTCACGTGTTATTCAAAAGTAAACGCACGCCTTGCATTCCTTTTTAAAGTCGAACCAAACAAACCCTAATTAAAAGGTTTAAACCCTAATTCGTTACCTTTGAGGAATCACCAAACAACCACTACGCGTATCTTGAATTTGTCAAGCAAGGAGTTCAAGCAAAACGAGAAAAAACCTAATTCCGCGGTTTAACCCCGTGGTTTAGGTTAAATCACCGAAACCCTAAATCTAGCAATTTAGGAGCGGTTTAGGTTGAGAAAAACCCAAAAAAACCCTAAAGGGATTAGGGTTCGTTTCGTGGGTTTTTAGGAAGAGGGAAGCACCGAATTATTTAGTGTTTTGAGAGAAGATAGAATGAAGAATGAGGGATATGAGGTCTGTTTATATAGACACCCCAATAACCTTAAATCTTGTAGGAAAAGATTAGTATAATTCCCATAATTAAAACAAATCTTTCTCCTTCCTTGTCTCCTCCTATAACCGGCCACAAACACCCCTTCTAGAACCTTGGGGAGTTTCGGCCAAACAAGTCACTCCTTAAGGTTCGGGTTTTCCCGGATTTTGTCGATTTGTTATCCCTCGGTTCCTATATTTAGAATGTATCATTAAATTAATAAACACGTAACTAATTTAACGACTATTTAATAATTTCGTGAAGAAAACATACTCTTTCGTGTATTAATGGGGTGTGCCCCCAATAGGCTCACGTATTTCTAACGTATAACTTGCGGAACCGACTACTAAATTCCAACAAAATTTTCGTTAAAAACTAACGATAATAACCCATGTGAAAATCATGTGACTTAGTTAATTAGGGTTAAGTAGGGGTGAGCATCGGGTCAGAACCGACCCGAGCCGAAAAAACCCGACCCGAAACCGAAATAAGGAATTTTGCAAACCGAAAACCAAACCGAGTTAACCTTATATAAACCGAAACCGAACCGAATAAGGTCAGTTCGGTTCGGTTATGTAGTTTGAAACCGACTAGGTGTCGGGTTTGAGCCGAACCGAACCGAAACCGAACCAACAAAACCGAAATATATATCCAAAATCGAAAACCAAACCGAACCCGAATAAAGCTCGGTTCGCTCGGTGTGGTCGGGTCCGGAGTCGGTTTTTTTCGTTTAGTTTGGTCAGCCCAAGGGTTAGTGTACAGATGGACCATATTACCAATATTTGGTGGTACTCTATGATGTAGCCATTCTATACTTTAGGGTAGTACAGGAAGTTCCAGTTAGCAATTCAAGATACTAAAATACATTTTGGCCTTTAAAAATAATCACAAATGGCCAACTACGTATGTGGATAAACGTTATTTAGAAGCTAAACAATTAAATTATAATGCATTAATGTGGTTATTGTTTTTGTGTTAATTATGTGTTTGATATTTAAAGCTGTGTTATTTGTGTAACTTTATAATATCATTGTATCATCTTACGATTAATTACTTTTTAGGACGTACAATGTATAATTGTATCACTATAGTATTATTTAAAGAGGTTTTCTGTCTCTAATGTATCTCTTGTTAGTGGAGATAAGCTACTAAATTAAATTTTCCAGGTTTAAGTCTTTGCTAAATGATTTTCTATCAGGTGGCACGTAGATCGTACGATCTGTATGGTGTGTAACTCTACCTAGTGTGAGTTCTAAATTATAGATAGGGCCCCTAATTTTAATACTTTAATACAAAAAAAATTTTTTTAATAAACCTATACAGCATAAAATCATGACTCCCTTTTACTTATATATACCCACTACTTCAATCATTTTTTATACACAACTCCTCTTTTCATACTCACATCTTACATCCTCATTTAAACAAAAATGAAATCAAGACGTTTAATGGGCATATATTCGAAGAAGATAAGAAGAATATTAGCCGAAAGAAACTTTTAATAAACGAGCATTGATTGCGTTTATTATGCGTTAGACACAAGCAAACCGACTGACAAGAAAAACCAAACGAAAAAAAAAAAACTCGATACGTTTTGGTGCTCATGAGCGTTTAGTCGCCGCTTTTTTTAGCGAGGACCCGATGTACGATGCATTAAAATTTCGGAAGATGTTCTGAATGGCTCTCCCCCATTTCAACCACATAGTTACTGCTGTAATTAATCACAGGTCCCATTTCTTTCGTAGAATATGGATTATGCAGAAAGACAAGGCATTTCCGGTTGCTAAATGCACACAACAATTCAGTCAATATGGCATACGGCGTTCATGCTGATTTTCTAGATGAATATATGCAAATCAGCGAGAGAACTTCACGTACGGCTCTTGATCATTTTTATCTAGTTGTTATGGAAATTTATGGGACTGAATTTTTAAGAAAATCCACGGTGACTGATATTGAAAAACTGTATTTGCATCACGAAGAAAAGCACGGGTTTCCGAGGATGTTAGGAAGACTGTGATGTGACGAATGGGAAGTGGGCAGTTATCCGACCGCATTGAAAAGCGCATACGTTAGACGTGAACAAGGTCCGAAGTCTGTTCATTTAAGTATGCTTGAGATTGTTTCCGTCGCAAGACTTATGGATATGGCATGCGTCTTCGGTGTTGCCGGATCGAACAACGACATCAGCGTTTTATATCAATCGCCTTTATTTAACGATCTCAAAACCGGACGAGCACAAGAGATTCCTTTTGTGGCTAACGACGTAACTTACCGAAGTGGATACTATCTTGTTGACGGGATATACCTGGAGTTGGCGCCACTCGTTAAGACGATTCCAGAACCATCTGATGATGACCACAAGCGAATTTTGTTTAAGGAAAAGTAGAAATCGGCAAAGAAAGATGTGGAAACAGAAGCGTTTTGGTTTTACTGAAAAAGAAAGGGCAATACTAACCATCCTACAACGAGCGGCTAAAAATGATAGGATTATTATATGATGTACACAATGCATCATAATTACATAATGTGATTCGAAATACCAAAATATGCGATTTCTCCCAACTTGGTTTTCGAGGTAAGCACAAGAACCGGACGACCTGTTAGAAACGAGGACAAGTGCAACAAGTTTATGAGTTAGGTGGATCCAATCATCACCAGCACATCAAAACTTCGACACGATTTGATCGAACACTTGTCTCTTAATGTTTAGTTTAAGCTTTATATGGAATATCTTTTTAATATTTGAAGTCTTTGTAATGTTTTTAATGTATGAATAAAGGTTTTTAATTTAGTTTACGTATTAATTAATTTCGTACGTTTACGTTTACGTTGATATTTACGTTTTTAGTTTATGAATAAAAGTATTTAAATAAAAAAATGTGAGTAAGGTGAGTTTAAGTTGGAAGTGATTCTTATTAAGAAAAAATTAATTGAGTTGTAATGAGGTTTTAAAGTTGAAAGAGCAGAAAACTGATGTGACGCAGACATACCAAGATTGAATTTGGTGCTTATACCATGCAGCTAAACAATCTCCTCTAACAAAGCTCCCTTAACAACACCCAATAGAGTACATATTTGTTTTTCACATTGTTGAAATTTAATCGTAAAATGAAACTCTAATTAAGATATTTAATAGGTTATATTTGGGAGGTTAAAGGGAAATTACGTATAATTATAAGTAGAGATTGTTTTTTAGCTTTGGCGTTTCATTGGAGCATTAACACCTATTATCCTTTTTCGCACAGTCATTAAGATTTGAAATCACGTTGACTTTTATCAAGATTTTTTATGCATTGAAGAGACAATTTAGTCTAAATCAACTTAACCGAACGGTAATTTCCTTTTTCCTTCTTATCTACTCCTTATGTGAAAGATGACAAGAAATAATCAAAGCTTATTCTAGAATGATATATTTGTTGTTTTTACACTTGAGTCTCTCTCTAATACATTTTATTAGCTAAAATACATATTAGCATTAAGTTTCACGATTTACTTGTTTTACATTGGTCAAAAGACAGGCAGATGATAACTCATATGATGGGTTGACATTTTATATATTTTAGTTATATTAGGTAATTTATGCAAACCTTTTGAGGTTTGACCCAAAAAAATCTTCATGTGCATAAATTTCACAAATTTGCACAAAAAAGAGAGTAAATTGTATAGATGAACCTCACCAATGTGAAATCAAGTATACTTTGCTTAAAAAGTTGACAACAATATATTTGGTTATAAATAAATTCAAGATTCAAATTTATCTTTTCATAGAAAAAGCAACATGAATATATACATTTAAGTCGAATCTTACATTATAAGTGATGCTTGAGCATACACAGCCCTCAAATATTTAATCGTCGCTTTATAAAAATTTAAGTTATTGACTAATAATTGTAACTAAACTAGAGATCAAGTGTTCGACAACTACGAATTAAAAGAAATTAGCTTTGATATAAATAGGTTATTTAAACAAAAGTTAATACCATGCATCGTTTATTATTCATTCATTTGATTATTAGTTAAAAACAGTCAGACACACTAATCATAGTAAGAATCACAAAATAAATTTTGATACTTATCTTGAAAATTAATTACGGCATTCTGATCAAGTTATAGCATTTTGATAATTAATTATTGTTGTCTGAATACAATGCAACATAAGAAGATAACGTGAATTATTTGAGAAATGCTAGACTCACACCATTATTACAAACAAACATCTACACCCACATGTGACATATAATTATGAAGGGTAAAAATTAAAATGATTTGTCAAAAAAAAAGAAAATTTCATGCAACCTAATTGGTACATCTCACATGCCACATGTGGGTGTGAATGTTTGTTTGTAAAAATGGTGTGAGTCTAGCATTTCTCAAATAATTCACGTTATCTTCTTATGTTGCATTGTATTCAGACAACAATAATTAATTATCAAAATGCTATAACTTGATCAGAATGCCGTAATTAATTTTCAAGATAAGTATCAAAATTTATTTGTGATTCTTACTATGATTAGTGTGTCGACTTGTTTTTTAACTAATAATCAAATGAATGAATGATGAATAAACGATGCATGGTATTAACTTTTGTTTAAATAACCTATTATATCAAGACTATTTCTTATAATTCGTAGTTGTCGAACTTGATCTCTAGTTTAGTTACAATTATTAGTCAAATAACTTAAAAATTATATAAAAGCGACGATTAAATATTTGAGGGCTGTGTATGCTCAAGCATCACTTATAATGTAAGATTCGACTTAAATGTATATATTCATGTTGCTTTTTCTATGAAAAAGATAAATTTGAATCTTGAATTTATTATAACCACTATATATGTTGTCAACTTTATAAGGCAAAAGTATACTTGATTTCACATTGGTGAGGTTTCATCTATCCAATTTACTCACTTTTTGTGCAAATTTGTGAAATTTATGCACAAGAAAGTATTTTGGTCAAACCTCAAAAAGGATTTTGCTAAATTACCTAATATAACTAAAGTAATTAAAATGTCAACCCATCATATCAGTTATCATCTGCCTGTCCTTTTTGACCAAATGTAAAACAAGAAAATCGTGAAACTGAATCTATATGATATTTAGCTAATAAAATGTAATAGAGAATCAAGTGTAAAAAAACAAATATATTCCTTTCTGAATATGCTTTGTATTATTTCATGTCAACTTTCACAAAAAGAAGTAAAAGAAAGAAGGAAAAAGAATTACCGAATCTGTTAAGTTTGATTAGACTAATTGACATCAACAAAAGCATAAAATCTTGATAAAAAGTCAACGTGATTGTCAAATCCTTAATTACTGGGTGCGAAAGGGGGAAAAAAAAAAAAAAAGGTGATAATGCTCCAATGGAAACGCAAAGCTAAAACATCTTACTAAAATTATACTAATTTCCTTTTAACCTCCAAATAAAACGATTAAATATCTTAATTAGAGTTTCATTTTACGATTAACTTTCCAACAATGAGATAAAACAAATACCTATTGGGAGTTCGTTAAGAGGAGATGTTGTTAAGAGGCTATTGTTTAAGCTGCATGGTATAAAAAGGACCCAAAATTCATTCTGGTATGGTCAGCGCACATCAGTTTCTCAGTCTTCAACTTTAAAACTCACTGCAACTCACATTTCAACCGTAATAAGAACTCACCTTACAACTAAAACTCACATTACTCACTTTTTTTTATTTAAATACTTTTATTCATAAACTAAAAACGTAAATATTAATGTAAACGTAAACGTACGAAATTAATTAAATACGTAAACCTAAATAAAAACTCTTTATTCATTACATTAAAAACATACACAAACGTCAAATAATGAAAAAGATAATCCATAAAAGCTTAAACTAAACATTAAGAGACAAGTGTTCGATCAAATCGTGTCGAAGGTTTTGATGTGCTTGTGATGATCTGATCCACCTCATAAACTTGTTGCACTTGTTCCTCGTTTCATAACAGGTCGTCCGGATCAAGGTGCTTTCCTCCGAAAACCATTTGGGAGATACTCGCATATTTTTTTGTATTTCGAATCACATTAATGTAATATGATGCATTGTACACATATTAATAACCTATCATTTTTAGCGCTCCGTGTAGGATTGGCTATATTGCCATTTAACTTATTTCATACACCAAAACGCCGTTCCACATCTTTCTTTGCCGATCTTCTACTTTTCCTTAAAACAAAATTCGCTTGTGGTCATCATCAGAATGGTTCTGGAATCGTCTTAACGTGCGCCACTCCAGGTTATCCCGTCAACAAGATAGATCCCGACTTCTAGTTAAAGTTACGATCGTTTAGCGCACAAAAGGAATCACTTGTTGCTCGTCGGTTTTGAGATCGGTATTAAATAAAGGCGATTGATTATAAAACGCTATGCGTTTGTACGAATCCGCAAACCGAAGACGCATCCAAATACCATAATCTCTAGCGACAACAACTTTCAAGCAAATGAACAGATTCGGACCATGATCACGTCTAACGTATTGCGCTTTCAATGCGTACGGAAAACTGGACCACTCCCAATCCGTTCAATCAAGTCTTCCTAACATCCTCGGAAACCCGTGCTTTTCTTCGTGATGCAAATACAGTTTTTCAATATCAGTCACCATGGATTTTCTTAAAAATTCAGTCCCATAAATTTCCATAACAACTAGATAAAAATGATCAAGAGCCGTACGTGAAGTTCTCTCGCTGATTTGCATATATTCATCTAGAAAATCAACATGAACACCGTATGCCAATTGACGAATTGTAGATGTGCACTTTAGCAACCCGGAAATGCCTTGTCTTCCGGCATAATCCATATTACTACGAAAGAATGGACCGTGATTAATTACAGCAGTAACTATGTGGTTGAAATGGGGGAGAGCCATTCAGAACATATTCCGAAATTTTAATGCATCGTACATCGGGTCCTCGCTAAAAAAAGCGGCGACAAAACGCTCATGAGCACCAAAACGATATCGAGTTATGTTGTTTCTTGTCAGTCGGTTTGCTTGTCGTCTACGCTTAATAAACGCAATCGCTCGTTTAATAAAAGTATTCTTACGGCTAATAACTTCTTATCATTCTTCTACATATATGCCCATTAACGTATACGAATTCATTTTGTTTAAATGAGGAATGTAAGAAGTGTGTATGAAAAGAGAGTTGTGTATAAAAAATGTATGAATAAGTGGAATATTTATGAAGTAAACAGGGAGGGGTTTAATTAAAAAAAGTTTTTTTTAGTATATTAACAGATATAAAATTAGGGGCCCCACATAATTAGAGAACTCACACAAGGTTAGTTTACACACCATAATGATCGTACGATCTTACGTGCCACCTGATAAAAATCATTTTAGGCAAGACTTAAACCTGGGAACGAATTTAATTTAAGTATCTTATCACACAACAAGAGATACCATTAAGACACAAACTCTTTAATAATACATATTGAACAATTATACATGTACTTGCTAAAAAGTAATTAATCGTAAGATGATACAATGATATTACAAAGTTACACAAATAACACAACTTTAAATATCAAACACATAATTAACACAAAAACAATAACCACGTTAATGCATTATAATTTAATTGTTTAGCTTCTAAATAACGTTTATCCAACATAGTAGTTGTCCATTTGTATTATTTTAAATAGGCCAAAATGTATTTTAGTATCTTGAATTTGGCTAACTGGAACTCCTACTACCCTAAATATTAAATGGATACAGTCAAAGTACCCCAAAATTGGTAATATGGTCCATCTAGTACCCTAACCCTAGGGCTGACCAAACTAAAACGAAAACCGACCCGACCCGACAAACCGAGCCGAACCGAGCTTATTCGGTTCGGTTTTCGATTTTGGATATATATTTCGGTTTTGTCGGTTCGGTTCGGTTCGGCTCAAACCCGACACTTGGTCGGTTTCGAACTACGTAAACCGAACCGAACCGACCTTATACGGTTCAGTTTGTTTATATAAGGTTTAACAGGTTCGGTTTTCGGTTTTGCAAATTCCTTATTTCGTTTCGGTTCGGGTTTTTCGGTTCGGTCTTTCTGACCCGATGCTCACCCCTACCTAACCCTAATTAACCTAATTAACAAGATTTTCACATAGCCTTTCCTTGTTTCTAATCATAATACCTCTTTCATCTTTCTTGTTCCTGTACACCCATTTAGTACCAATGGATCTTTTACTATGTGGTAAATCCACCAAGGTCTAAGCCTGTTGTAACTTGAAATGTAGAAGCTCTTCTTGCATAGCTTCTATCCAACTTAGATCTTTTAATGCTTGGATTACCTTGTTGGGCTCTTCCTGTGATAGGAAACAAGCAAACAGACAAGTATGAAGGTCTTCATGAGTTTTCCTTTCATAAACAACACCAGAGTGTACATCACCAATATAACAACCCGTAATTTTCATCAATGTAATTATCCATCTATTAAATTAGATGCACTGTAATATCTAATATCTATCTATTAAATTAGATGCCTTTTATATACCATCCTTTTATAGGGACATTTTTGCTTTATCTCATTATGCAACGTAACTTGCATCTCTAAAGTAAACGAGCTCACACAACCTCTATCAATGTCATCTCTATCTATGCTTACATCATGTAAACATCCTAATATGTCAAGTCTATGCCCTAATATCATTTTTACCAAGTACATTATCCATTTAACGTACTTTTCAAAACAAGCATTAAAGGTTAATGTTTATATCAAAACCCTAATTATATGTAATGTATACATATAAAATGAATGTGCAAGCCTCTAAAGCATGTGTATAAGTATCAATACATAACATTTGAATATCTTTTCCCTCCTGAATCAAGTTACAACTTTCTAAAACTTAATATACAAGTCAATAATGCAAGAAAGTCAAACTAGGTCATTTTACCTCCAAATTCATTCTAGTTTCTTAATACCACTTTAACACAAGATACAAGCACTTAATGCATGACATCTATCCCTAATCCTAACCCTAATCCATATTTTAAAACCCTAAACCCTAACCCGAAAATAAACCAAACCCGCCACCTATTTTCTTTCATTTTTACCCATTTTAAACCCAAGTTACTAACCAAGCACCTTCATGACCTCACCCTTATGTCACCAAGAAGCTTACAAGCACCTTTATCTCCTCCCTTGGCCACCAAGTTGGCCATGTCACCACCTTGTCACCCCTTCCTAGCCGTGGCCTCCAAACACCCATTCCATATCTTCATAGCTAGTTCTAGCCTTCCTTACTCATTCTACTAGCATCTTACTCACCGCAGCTAGCTAGGACACTTATCAAACCCTTAAATGACAAGAAAACTTGGGCACCAAGGGTTTTTGACCTTATATCTATGCATACATACACAACACTTTCATTCACACCTCAAACTCATCTCACACACTCAAATGGAGTTCTAGCCATTCCCTAGCAGCAATAGAAGATCAAGAGAAGTCCCTAAGCTCATAATAGAAGCCAAGAAGCAAGAAAAACGAAGTCTTGAAGCCATTTCTAGGCGTACGAGTCATAAAAACCCATTTCGACCCATTTTAGCTCAAGAAAGCCTAAGATCTTGTTCCATAAACTTATAATCTGTATTAGAATGTTCATAATACTCTTAATATCACATATAAACTTTTGTTTGAAGCTTTGAATCCCCAAACCCGTGTGTTTTTTATTAAAACCCAAAAAATGACCCGTTTTGATTTTCTAGCTAACGAATCCTTTTTCTAAACTTTTGTTACGTTAAAACATCTTATTTTAGCTTATTCTAATAAGCTATAACCTGCAAATATCATTTGGAATCTTAAAATAACCTTGCATGGCTTTTTGGACTTGATTTGTAAATTATTTCCATGCAAGGGGTATATATCGTAACTTTTTGAAATTTATAACTAAAGGGGCTGGAAATGTCATTATTCTAAAGTTATAACTATAAAGACCTATTTTGCCAAGTTCTAAAGTTAAAGGTTTAAATTATATATACTATATATAAAGGACTAAACTTGTAAAAGTTTATAAACCAAGGGTATATATTGCCATTTTTGCAAACTTGAAAATATAAAATATAATATTTTTATATAAATTATAAAAATATATATTAATATTATAAAACCCGATTTTATTAAAACCCGACACATTAATCGTTATTAATCATCGATCGGCGCATTATAAAACAATTACGTTATATATTTAACGTAATTTATCATCGACTAACTTTTGAAGAAACTTAAAATCTTATCGTATCACGTTACTAGGGAGCTTCATGTGAGGAGTTTCATTTGGGTATACGTTTTGACGAGTTTGCTGGATTTACGATTTAAAGTGTCCTGGCTCCTCAAACGTTTACTACATGACCTCTGAATTATGATGGCCCGAACAGTGATACAATATTTCCATAAATTAATAAATCAAAGTAATACGTTAAACTTTATAAAGTTTTGAAACATAAACCATCACACTAAGACTTGACATATTACCCCAGGTTGCGTGACGAAGCCGTTACTTTCACTTTATATACTTTTGCCATCAATCAGATTTCCCCTGTTAAGGTGAGTTCATAGCCTCGCATTTTAAATCTTCTAATGTTTTCATAAACCCGCGAGGGGGATACATGCTATAAACCATGAATACGAGTATTTTTCCAACTGTATGCTATCCTGATATATTATTGCCTAAGTCCTTACTTTTGCCATTAAGACCCCACTATCATGAACCGTTAATTACTTTTTAGAGTAAGCGCGAATGTTGTGAATAGATCTATTTGGGACTGATCTTCCCCGTTGGTGTACCTATACTTTCTGGTAACCAAACTCACTTCATTTGAAACACTATGCGGGTGTTTGGCAAAGGCACCCGTCAATGTTTTAAAAATTGCGCCTAAGGCGCGCCTACTCCCTAAATCCCTCGATGCTCCAGCCTTTGGGATTTTTTTAGATCGAGGCTCACAACATGCATAAATCCCATAAAAATCACAGCGCCCTTGGATTTTGCGCCTTGGGACTAGTCGCGCCTAGCACATGTAACGAGTTTTGGGCCTTTTTATCTTAATATTGAGACACAAATACAAAATCACATGGGCCTTTACATATAATCTACTAAATAATAACCCTAATAAAGAAAATTAAATACATACAATATAGTGAAACAAGCGCCTCCAATTTTCTTCATATTCCTCCATTTATTCAACTTTTCTTTTTAATTTGACACATATGTAATCACTTCACGTCATATGTATATTGTCTACTTTTTTAAAAGACTTCTTGCAAGACACAAACCAAAAACTTAGATCCAATGATGCGAGTCGAACTATAATATTATGAGGATGTACCAGCAAGGAATGGTCAAAGCCACGTAGACGAGTCAAACTATAATCTTAGATCCAGTGATGTACCACCAAGGAAGGGAAAGGGGAGGGTCTAGTTCTAGACAAAACCTTTGGATGAAGATGATGACGTTGTGGTTTTAGAGAATAGTGAAACTAAAGAAGAAGATGTTAAGGAGGTATGGAATTGATCAATAAGGAGCGGTACAATTTGAAGTTGATGATGTCGATGGGATTTGATGACTTAGATTGAAGTCTCTTAATTTGTTTCATCAAGTAGTTTCTTTATGAAATATTATCATGATAATGTGGCATTATGATTGAATATTGATACGTTGCTTCACTTGCTTGGTTGATATTTTTGGTTTAAATGTGAGCTTTGTTAGCTGTATTAACTATTAAGTATCTCAAACTTTATTTTGTTTTATTCAATCAGCATAAAAGTGTGACATACGTCATAAAAAGTTAGTGTATTTAGTGCGACTCATATTTATGAATCCTGCGCTTTGGTATGCGCCTCGACTCAAGGCTCATTGACCCCCTTTGCGCCTTAGTGCGCCTTGAGACTTTCAGAACATTGGCACCCGTTGGGGCAACTTATTGTGATTATTGATTATCTCAAGGTCTCGGTGCATGAGCTTAGGGCAATAATATTGTTTTCTATAATAATTGTACTCATTGCAATTATTACACTTATGGGTGTATAACAACGTAACCCACTATTGAACTTGTATTCAAACTGTTTACTATAAACCTATGAATATCACTCAACCATTGTGTTGACCTTTTTAGCATGTTTATCTCGGGTAACTGAGCACCTTATGGCACGGAGTGGCACGGACTTGAAGATGGCTAAACTATTATCATTCAAACTTTATGTTTTCATGTAGATTTTTGGGACCTCTGTTTGTAAAAACTCTGATGAAATAATGAATGATAACTTATCTTTTAAAAACGTCTCTTTTGAGTCGTTTTCTATGATTATGACTATTGTACTATGAAATAATACCCCAGATTAGCTTCCGCTGCTATATGTCAAAAATAGGGGTGTTATATTAAGACATAATTAGGAAGTCCTTGAATTAATCAATGACTTAAAGTATGTAGTAAAATTGTTATGTCTTCTTGTTAACACATAAACATGAGGTCCTTGAATTATTCAAAGACTTATAATGTATACTTGACATGTTCTGTTTTCTTGTAAACACATGAACATATAATTCTTGAACAGTTCTGTCTTCTTGTGAACACGTGAACATAGGGTTCTTGTATTAGTCAAAAAATATACACTATAGCATGCACTTGGTTCGAAAATACTGAATATGCAATTTCGCTCGACCCAATTGACAAGTATTTGATCCAAAGAGAATTAAGTTATCTATGGAATTATGATGAAGTCTCACAACTCCAATACTTATAGAATACCACGTTATTATGGTATGTCTAATAGGTTGAAACAAACTATATTCATATTGTTTGATTCATGATAGCTTTAATTGCTCTACCTCCAAAATCTATCAAGGTTAGAAAATTACGTGTGTCATGGATACACTCAATATAGTTCAAACCTAGAAGGTATTCAAGACAACCCTCTACTGAAACCCGTAAACCCTTAGGGTTTTTCGATTTTTTTACACTTCCTAGCTTGAAGATTGTAGTTTTGGTGTTCCTCCTAGCTCGACGTAACATAAACCTTTGCTAAGGTTTTCAGTTAAAGGGTGATATAAGAATTAGGGTTTTGCTACAAACCCTAATTAGGGTTCTTGGAAGGAATCCTATTATGTCTTGATTAAAGTTCTGAAATTTGTTAAAATCTTATGAAGCATATTATTAACAAACTAGATATGAGAACTTAATATGTGTTTTGTGTTTCCCAATTAAGAACAATTCATTGTTGCTTAAATACTTAGTATTTAGAGAATTTTCTCTACTTACAAAAGTAAGTGGGAGCATTTACAAATCTTGAAGTGATTCAAGAACAAAATACGTTACCTTCTAAATCCACTTGTGAATGTCATACTAAGGTTAAACATGAAAATGTCAAACCAAAGTATAATGTAACTCTCATTCATAAATCCGCATGGATGCCTCATCACTTGATTGATATTTTAATATCAATGCTGAGGAATATAAGTTAGAGGGTCATAATAAGCCTGCTAACTAATAAGATGAATTATCACATCTTGAATCTGATAAATATCTTAGAACTATGAATGACAAGATGCAGTCCTTAAAAGGCAATCAAAGTTTTGAGCTTGATTGATCTTTTACCAAACAGTTAAACTGAAAGGTGAGAATGAGTTTCTTTTGAAGAAAGGCTCATAAGGACAAGATTGTATACATATTAATGCCTGACTGATGACAAGAGTTTTTAATCTTACTCAAGCAATTGACTATGATTAAATCTTTCTTTTCTACACGCATTAATTATATAAAGATAACTAATTGTCATACAGATTTTCTTGAATCTGCAATATGGCGAATTAAGGATCATAACTCTTTCCTTAATGATTACCTTATGAGGACGATGTGTAATCAAAAGGGTTATGAGTCTATATTTGTAATATGACAATTAAGTTTTATAACTCTTTTCTTTATGATTACCTTTTGCGAGGACGGTGTGTAATCAAAAGGGGCTATGAGTTTAAAATAATCTTTATAAAGTATACAAGATAATAGAATCCAAGTGTGGATTGAATCATGCATCTAGGAGCTGAGATCTTAAGTTTAATCACAATATGGTTTCTGATTAAATTAAGATAACTCCTGAGTACACCTGACATCAAGTGGGAGCACTATGTTTTTCCTTAAAAATTCATATGTTATGTAACATATTGAAGGTATCATTCCATCTAAGCTAGATGTTAATCCTTGAGATTGGAATGAAACTTCACTTGGGAATTTAGGGAATAGAACAAACGACCTTGGAATAAATGTTTAATGAAATAAACATATGCGGAAATAAAGTCCAATGCAAAACATCATTGAAGCAAGTCTTAAATGATATATTTCACTTGAGATAATTTAATACATGGATGGAAACCTTGTGTTTTTAACAAAGGATTCATCATGTATATCTTATATTGTGTATGAGACTGGTTGTTACTTTTGCACAAGAGCAAGAGGAGTTAACAACAACATTATTTAATTGAGAGTGATTTAGATGACTGTTAAAACAAATGTTTACGAATTATATAAGGCATAGTGTTGTTACACGATGCTAAAGAATAAACAATCCTAGTTAAAGTAGGATTTCATCATTTATGATAAATCTGCTAACTAGATATGCTCAGCTAAGAGCATTGTTGCACTACACATTAAAGAATGAGAATACTTTACATTTTAAGAAATTGTAAAGATGACTGTCTGAGATAGGTATGTTGTTGACTTCAAATACCCCATTAAAGGTACTGTCACATTTCCATACTATGATACTTGCAGTAGTATGCAAATATAACATACGACACTCATCATATCATTCAAATCCTTCACTAATTTGTGAATTTGAAACAAGTATTCGGAAAGTTTACTCAGATAACTATTTAGCTGTCTTGTAAAGAAAGAGTTGAGAATATTGGAAACATTGGACTTCAACTTGCTAATTAGTTTCATGCATATCTGTTTTAGTATTTGGATAATTGGGATTGTAAGACAATTTTTACTTTCTGATGAATAAAATTACTTGGTATTTGATATTCATTCATATAATAATTGTTATCCTATATTTGCATGTTTAATCCTTGAATGATTTTATCATTCTAAATTATGTCCATTGTCGGTTAACAATATGGGAATATTGTTATGTAAGGCAAATGTGAGTGTTGGTTATATTATTTGAATATATGGCTTGTTCCCGCCAAACTCATATGTATTCACAAGGGATGCATATTGGATACCCCAACTTTTGAAATTTACTTTTGGATCCTCGTCATGAGTAAATATCAAAAATGGTTAAATAATTATCCTTAGACTTGAGATACAAACAAGTTCTGTATGCGTGGATATCACTTTTTGTAATTATAGCCAAACGCTGTCCTGAAATATGGTAGTTATAAATAGGGCTGCAATCAAGCCAAGCTTTTATCAAGCAACTCGAGTTTGAGCTTGAGCTTGACTCGATCGAGCCGAGCTTTTATCGAGCTCAAGCCCGATCCGAGCCCAATAAACAAGCTCGAAACACATAACGAGCCGAGCTCGAGCTTTCAATAGCTCGAGCTCGAGCTTTTATCAAGCTTTTCGAGCTTTCGTATACATACATATTTTTTATACATATTTATATAAACAATGTAAAAGCAAATATGAATATTGGTATAATAGTTAAATATTTATCTTAGAAGGATATTTAAACTCTAATGCTTAATTTTTTTGTTTATTTTTTTAATCTTGAGTCCATCACCTATTTTCTTAGACTTATTGATAAGTTTTGTTATCGAATACAACATTTATGAATAAATTCGAGCTTTTCGAGCCGAGCTCGAGCCTTATTTAAATATATTCGAGCCGAGCTCAAGCTTTGATGATTAAGGCTTGTCGAGCTATCGAGCCGAGCTCAAGCCCAACTTGTGATTATCGAGCCGAGCTCAAGCCCTGTCAAGCTCGAGCTCGGCTCGGCTTGATTGCAACCCTAGTTATAAAAGCTATTTTTTGGAGTGTATGTGAAGCAGCGTCCACAACACTTGTAGTTAATAAAGGATTTGTTCCTCCACATCAAATGTGCAAAATGATACCATTGGGCCCTTCTCCAGATTTAATCAGATAAATGAATGGCCGTTCCTAAAGGGTAATTCAAGATGATTCTTGATTACATTTGGACTATCTGAATTATTTCTATAACGAGAAACTAAAATGTTAAACTATATGGAATAAGTTTGGATCCATATCCATGGTTTAACGGTATCTGAACAAAAGGATGATTATATAGCAAGTTAATACATAACCATTGAAAGCTGAGATTGTTCTTGAAACTTTTATCTCAAGTATTTCTAATTTAAAGGTAATTGCGTGTGTTGCTAGACGTTGCCAATTATCAGTATATCTGCAAGCCTGCTACTCCGACTCCTAAGTGGGAGCTGTTGAAATATGGTAGTCGGTTCCGCAAGTTATACGTTAGAAATACGTGAGCCTATTGGGGGCACACACGTTAAATACGAAAAGTATGGTTTACTTTACGATTTATATTTAAATAGTTATTTAATTAATTACTTGTTTAATTAATTGTGTAATATATTCTAAATATATAACCAAGGGACTAAACTGGATAAAACCCGAACACTGTGGATCTCCTTGTTTGGCCGAAACCCACAAGGGTGTATAGGGGGTGTTTGTTCGGTTGGGAGAAAAGAAAAAGGAAGGAAAAAGATTTGGTTTTAATTATAGTAATTATACTAATCTTTTCCTACAAGATTTAGGGTATTGGGGTGCCTATATAAACACACCCCATATCCCTCATTCTTTAATTCATCCATTCTCTAAACACCTAAAGTTTTGGTGCTCTCTCCCTTCTCCCAAAAACCCTCAACCGAATTCCCCATAGGAATTTTGGTTCTCTCCCATAACCGAATTCAACCAAACAACTTCTTAGGTTTTTGGTTATCCACTTTTACTTGATCTCCTTGCTTGACTAATTCAAGGTACGCGTGGTGGTTTATTGGTGATTCCTCAAAGGTGACGAATTAGGGTTTTATTTATATAAACCCTAATTAGGGTTTGTTTGATTGGTTCGACTACAAAAGAAACACAAGGCGTGTGTTTGGTTTTGATATATTACACTTGGTGTTTGATCGTGAAGAGAAGACTAGCAATTTCTTACATACTTGCTTGACGTGTTTGTGTGAGCAACCGTAGAGGCGTTTTATTTTAGACGCTTATTGTATTCAAGAATAATCGCAAAAGGTACGCTTTCCTTATTTAATATGTGTTAACCTACTTGCCATAACTAGATCCATCCGTTGCGCACTCGTGGCTAAATTGATTAGCTAGATTAATAAATCCCAACAAAACATACTACCACAAGAAAATTAATAGTGAATTTTCTAAGATAATCGTGACTCATAAAATCATGATGGTTAAAAGTGTCATTTCACCGGCATGTCTTTTATCAAAACGAAAATAAAATCCATCGCTATTATCGGGGCCTCTTTGCTTAAAAAAATACACTTAAAAAAGAAGAAACTAAACTAAATCTATGAACATATATTTAAAACAAAAAGATGGTTCATCAAGAACTATTTGATATTCGAACTTTTAATACCCGAATTATATGTCGCCAAATTTGAGCAATTTTAGGCCTTCCAAACCAGTCTCAACGTTTTCCATGGAACACATCTTTAAACCTGAAAGCACTTTATGAACTAGTAGAATTCTGTTATGATCCCACATCGGCCAAGTATGGGATTGGTTGGTGGTTTATAAAGTCTAGGTGTCCCCTCCTCTTACAAGCTAGCTTTTTGAGTGAGTTCTACACTTGGACTTGTGAACCCGTACGAGCCTATTATGGGATAGGTTCGTATTAGTTGGTATCAGAGCTAGCCCTACCTTTCGAGGTTCCAACACTCGGAGTGGTGGCTTGGACCCGAAAAAAGAAAGGTGCCAACCGTGACCAACATAGCCGTGGCCAATGAGCTCGGAGTGGTGGCCTATGGAGTGGTGGCTTAGACCCAAAGAGGGGTGCTAACCATGAACAACATAGCCGTGATCAACGAGGACGTTGGTTCTTCAAAAGGCGGGGTATTGTTATGATCCCACATCAGCCAAGTATGGGATTGGTTGGTGGTTTATAAAGTCTAAGTGTCCCCTCCTCTTACAAGCTAGCTTTTTGAGTGAGTTTTACACTTGAACTTATGAACCCGTACGAGCCTATTATGAGATAGGTTCGTATCAAATTCACAAAACCAAATCCAACATTCATTCTTTTACCGTGACAAAAAAACACAGTTACACCAAGAACACATACTAAATATATATATAAGCTATATAAATGAACTTACGTGAAATCTATTGGTAGGTTAAGGAAATCATTAATCATAACTAGTAACAAAAACTTTGGCATTCTCACTTTTACAATGATTATCAAGTCATTAGATCATTAACTTCCTCCTATAAAAGAAGATGATGCTTACAACATTAAATACATTCCATTTCAAGACAAACAAAACACATGTATCAAATATTAAATGCTACATAACGAAAGTGATAGCTATGAACACTCAACGTTTTAATCGTAGGGAATTGTTGTTGAAGTTTTTGGAGGATCATTGTTAGAAAGATGATGAAAAGATTGGTGGCGGTCCCGGCAGTCCCAAATATATTTGGGGGCCGCCTAGCCACTTAGGGGGCCGCCCCTAGACTGACGCTCTGATTTTTGTCTTTTTGTGGGGAAGGTTTATCCTGGTGAGTTATATTCGGTTTTAGGGGGAAATTTGAATTTCAAATTTATGTTTTTAAATAAAACATTATTTTATATAACAAAACTCTTTTATGTAATTATGTGAAAATATAGTTTTGTACAAATGTGATGGATTAATAAGAAAAACTATTTTCTTGATCACTAATTAAGCTTAATAATTTTTTTATCCATACCTTAAGTGATTTATGTCGAAATGAAAGTTTACGATTAATAACATGTAAACGTTTATTTTTATCATGAATGTTTTTACATTTTGTCATCTTCAAAACGTAGAGGAGTCAAAAAATATAAATAACATTTTTAAGCATTATTTGTATTCACATTAGATTTGGTTACCCAATTTTGTCATGGTTAGTTTATATAAATGTTATGATTCAATTAGGGTTTTTGTTTTTTTGCTAATTTTTTTAGGGTTTTATGTTTCTTATAGAGCTACTATAAAATTTCTTCTTCGGTTAGCCAAAAAAAACATCCACATATCCATGTAGGGGTGCTCACAATCCAAAAACCGGACCGGACCGACCAAAACTGACTTTGGCCAAAACACCAGACCGTAATGGTCCGGTACGGTTCGGTCTTCGGTCCTGTCCGATCCAACAAGGCATAATTGCTAGTTTTTTCGTAAGACCGAACCGGACCGGACATGACCGACCAGACCAAGGACCGAAAATAAGGAAAAAGATAGAGCGAGGACCATACCGAAATCGGTTTGGTCTGGTCCAGTCGGTCCGGTCCGGTCCGCGGTCCGTTTTGCTCACCTCTAGATCCATGCACACTAGAGCGTGAAGGAGTATAATGACGTTTAGCAGACCAAGATAATAAGTTATCACCCAAAAAGACACAATAACCTGAGGTAGACCGTCGAGTCGAAGGGCAACCCGCCTAATCAGCATCAGTAAAACCATCCAAAGAGGTAGCAGACACTAAAAAAATTTGCCATTTAGTGGCACATACTTTTAATGGCAAAAATCTTATGTGTCACAATAGTGTGTTTTTAATGACACATCTTTTGTGACACTAAAGAATTTATACGTTTTAGTGGCAGTCTATGTCTTGTACCATAATAGCACCTACTTTTAGTGACATGTATTTTTATATGTCATTATAAACCACTATAACTAATGTCACATAACAAGTTCTTGAAACCCGCGCTTCGCTGCGACGGGTTTTGTCTGTTTCGTTGTAACACGAACATATAAAAAACCTAAAGAAATTTGTTAATGATAATCGTCTCAAAATTGATGTTTAGCATGCTGTTGTAGAAAAGAGATTAATGAGTACTAAGTTTAGAGATTGAAATATCAGTATAATGTAAACAAACTAAACTTTCACAAAACCAAATATCTAATTTTGCGGAAGCAAAACCTATAGCAAAAAGTTTTCACAGAACCAAATATCTACGACTAATGCCCTCCGTCCAGTATTGTTTCTATCTATGAATGTTATAAGTAGACATTTGAATGTGGATAAAGGAAAACAACATTACAAACTTCACAGAATATACATATTGTCACCAAATGTCTTTAACTTGCTGTTCCTCTTCTGAATGCGAGATCGGGTACTAATTTATTCACCAAGCAATGAAACAGTGATCAAGTATCAGTTATGAAGCATAACACATTATCGTGTTTATCATACCTGTTTCTCAAGCTGCGTAGCCCTCAATTCAGATTCTTGATTCTTCACACCTTTCTTCTGCAATTTGAAACTGGAACGAAAACGTAAAGAGAAAAAATCCGACACTAATTTGTTCACCAAGCAATGAAGTATGTTGCTTGGATCTGTATATACCAAATGAACTTCCAAAAAATTCTGGAAACCTTCTATGTATGTTATTTTGTTCATAATTTGAGAATTATTGGTCACAAAGCCGAGTCAATTTGGAGAAAAAATGTTGGGACATATGATCAGATGATCTCTATACAGTCTTATTTGGATCTGTAGATATCATTGTAATGCTCTATCAAGCATTGCAAACCTTCTATGGCATTGAAGTCATCGACATGTCATGATCCGATGGAATGGCCGAGCATAGATCCACATCTTCGTCCTCATCTGAACATCAAACCAAAAAATACATAAAACATTTCAAGATTAGAAGAACAGTTTGTTCCCGTTCATGAAATATATCCAACATCAGGTGTTGGGTCTCTCTCGAATGGAATTTATACATATTAGGAAGTTTTTAGTAGAGGTAATGGGTAAAAAGTTAAAACAGGCGAAAATGACACAGTCGCTTAGGGAGTGTTTGGCATTAATTTTAGTTCAGGTAATCAACAGTTGTTGGTACTTGGGTATAGCGAAACTGGTTCTGGTTACCATACTATCTAGGAGTCCAATTATTAGTGAATGTGTATGTATCGAGGAAATACTTAATTATAAAAAATGTTTCCTTTCAAGCTAATTGTAGCAGCAGCATCGCCCACCAAACGTTCAGTGTCGTTAAAGGCTACGAACGACGGGGTGATCCTGTTACCTTGATTGTTTGCTATGATCTAAATGTGGTTGTGTTTCAAAACAGAAACACGTGACTAAGTTTTCCCAAGATCAATGCCAATAGCTGGAGCTCTATGTGTTTTCGACATATTATAAGGCTAAAATACAAAACACTATGCATAACCTTCCCTTCACCATCACTATTTATAAATTTTGAATGAATTAATCCTACTCAGAATATATGTTGCTTTTGAGTACAGATAACTTTTTTACCATAATTATCAACTATAAAATTAATATAATATACTAGTTCTTCTAAAGCAATAATTATGGACCTTTCTTATGCCTTTAACTCTTACTTGAGGAGATATTATTAGCCATTGATCATTTTAAGGAGAAACTAATCAGACAGGGTTGATTCAGCAAGGTATACAAAGCAAAATAATCATCATTCCCTGATGAAAAATATGTGGCTACAAAGAAGTCAAATGCATTGAAAAGGTAATGGGAACATGAGTTCATGATGTTGGTAGAAAACTAATCACGTCATCACCTCACATTTAGCTACACTAATCTACTATACCATTAGCAACCATATTAAACCAATTAACAGCGAGACCAGCTAAAGAAGCTAACAACCATAGCAAGTCAGATAATAAGCTATCATCATAAAGAAAACGCCTTACTACCTTAAATTTTTTAAAGCAGACCAGTACCAATCCAAACCATAAGCAAGACGAAGACCGTCAGACTAAATATCACATGTTCAAAAGCGTAAAATATGATAAGAGGAGGTTTGGGATTGCTAACTTACAATTCTTATGACATACTTTATCATAAATGGTTCTTGGTTGTCACGCATAAGTGCACGCTTTCTGCATCAGTGGTATCGGCAACCGAAATACCAATATCAACCCTCTTTAATGCCGAAACATCAGTCTTATAAAGAGCAAAGTTTTAATAGTGACCAAGTTTTATAGCATACACTGATAATCTTATCGCCGCATTGAATCTCAAACACTCCCTTAAATAACTCTCACGGCCGAGTCAGAATCTTCATGAAGTTATCGTCCAACTAAAAGAGGGCATACTTACCCGATAAAAGCCTGAAGCTTTTTAGACCTCTATAAAAGCCTGCTTTAACTTTCCTTGTGCTTGTATGAGTTCATTTTTATTGTGACCTGCACACACAAAGATATTGGTTACTCGCATAGAGTACACCTGTATTAGACATGAAAAGATAAGCACTATTTAATCACCAAATCGATCTAAAAAAACATACTACTCTGAAAACAAATGGCGATATGATAAGAAGTGTTTCCATTCTTACACCCACCGATGCAATCAGGGAAAAAAGTCCAATAGGGCAAAGCGCTGAACTGCCACCTTGAGCTTCACCAAAAGCCGAAGCAACCATTTTCCTCTTCTCTTGCTGCAAAAACCACAACCGCAATTAAACACTAAAGACTGAAATACTTATATTTAACGAACCACATTACCACCAACATCATGATGTATTGGTTTTACATATCTATAGGTGGTCATTTCAACCCATCTGTTTATAAATATTCTAAAATCTAATTCAGAATATATTATAGTAATAATGAAATGATGAAATAGGTTACCATAAGTTACCCATTTTTAACCATTGGCCAACCCACCCATCTTCTGAGCTTAAACATTTCATGGTGAAAGCTATTTCTTTGTTTATGGATCCATCATCATAAAAGGCTCCTCAAAAGTATACACTAAAGACACGTTACATTGGAAAACTTTGTTACCCTTTCTAAATCTCTATAAAAGGGTAAGTTTTCATTTAAAATGGTACTTGTTAGAGCCTCCTTGAGCAAACTGGAGCTTTTAATCAATAAGAGAGTAACTAATAGTCATACTACTATAAATGATACAGAAAAGAGTAGTGGTTGTGATACCTTGTCTCCTTAAAAAATTCATAAACCATTCATCAACGACAAACGCCAAGACTACCGAACCATGTTTTCTGTTCAGTCTCCTCTTGAAACCTGATGGCCGACACTTACCTGTAGTAATGTTCCCATCTTGGCTGCCCTGTTAATGAAGCATCAAAATGAGCCGTGGTTAAGTATTGCAATGGTTTAATGATCATTTGGATTTTTTTATTTAAGTACTTATCAGCTCACACCCAACCAAGTAAACCTGTTGCGTTTCAAGCAGGTAAGCAGATAAAATAAGCAGTCCCAAACACCCCTTAATATAAAGTTGGGTCACTTTACAGAGATACAAAACACTATAAAAGATGAGTTACTGATTTTCCTTCCACTTGTTACATGCCCAGGTAAATGAAATCTTTGGTTGTTTGACCTTCAAAGTCAAAGTGGCAAAATGGGTGGATTTGCTAACGGGTCAAATGTGTTGCGGCCAAAATGAAGTACGTTGATATGAGCCGAAACTGGCCAGGTTGTTAATAGCTAGTTCGTGTGCTCAATAATATTACAAAATTCTAGTAATAATATAATGCTTCCTATGAAAAAAACTTGAATGTAATATGCCTTAAAAAACTAATTTGGGCAACTTTTTACCATTCTGACCCGTTCGACCCACTTGACGTGTTCCGTTTTTTAGCTAAATTTATGGATTTCAATGTTTGACGTAAGACTTTGTTTGGGATTCCTTATCAAAGTGCTTATATGTTTATGTATAAAGTAGACAAACAGTTCAGATTGTTTCTACGAAAATGCTTAGATGCTTATTTGAAAGTAGAATAAGCACATTGGCTCTTCCTTATGTTTTAGAAAAAGTTTAACTGTTTAAAATAAGAAAATCAAAATAACATTAAGTTATCAACTAATAATGTACAACAAACATAAATAAACATAATATTCTTGGTAGAACAACATTGATATACCAAACCATAGCCAATCAAGTAGCTCAATAACTGTAACACCCCCAAAAATGTGTCGCAGCGGAAATATGTCCGGGGGCGTTACTTCATAATACAACAGCACAAGATACAAGAGAACGACCTCTAAATGTGTCGTTTGAAAAGTAATCTCGTTTATTTTCTTAAAATTGATGTAACATTTGTCCCATAATTGCATCACAATAAAAGCTTGAAAGTAATACAACGAGATTTGATCATTTGCATGTAAGTAGAAATCCATGAATGAAATCTTGTCAAATTTAGACTCTAGTGCACATCAAGTAAGCCAAGCATCTAATTCACTTGAGAAAAACATGCTTAAAAGGGTCAACATAAAGTTGGTGAGTTCATAGGTTTTTGTAAGTATAAATGTTGAACCAAAGTTCTGTAAAGCGTGTATGACCGTTTCAATCCTTGAATGTTCTTCCAAAATGTATGTATGATTTTTAGAAATCAAAGAGTTGTAAAATATGCATGACCATTTCAATCCCCAAATAGTCACAAAATATACGTATGAAAATTGGACCGCAATTGTCCAAAGTATGTATTGCCACTTTATTCAAAGCAACGTAAATATTCTTATGTGTATAAAACAATGATTACAATTACATACTCACAAAATGTACGTATGAAAATTGGACCGCAATTGTCCAAAGTATGTATTGCCACTTTATTCAAAGCAACGTAAATATTCCTATGTGTATAAAACAATGATTACAATTACTCTAAGTTCATGAAACCGATGCTCTATGTACCCATCGTAGGTGTCCCCTCCAAGAACACCCGGGCAGTAATGAAAACCATATGTACCCATCACAGGTGTCCCCTCCAAGAACACTCGAGCAGTAATGAATATGTACCCCTCGTAGGTGTCCCCTCCAAGAACACCCGGGCAATAATGAATATGTACCCCTCGTAGGTGTCCCCTCCAAGAACACCTAGGCAATAATGAATGTGTACCCCTCGCAGGTGTCCCCTCCAAGAACACCCGGGCATTTACTTGTAGTTATCAGTTCAATCCGCTTAAGCTAATTCGTAATCATTTCTAAAGTAAAGTAAGTATTTGAGACCAAAAATAAAGTCAACTAATGTATCCCATAGTGAGCTATGTAAATGAGTATGTAAACCAATTTGTAATCAACCATGTAAATTCATTTACAAACAAGCATGTTCTCACCCCAAAAATATATGTAAAACAAGTAAAACATGGGGCTATAAACTCACCTCGATGTTGTAGAACGATTGATAGAAATGCAAATATAAAGCACAACACAAACGGAAACCGGAACGGCTCGACCAAGAAGTTGCGGTTTATCTTAACGGCTAAGATCCACTAGCCTAGGATAATGTATTTGGGTTTTCCGATGAATGGTTACATCAACGCGACACGTTGATAAAAGATTTAGGTTTAAAGTTGTAATAGCTTGGTGGTTGGTTAAATAAAATAAATCAAGAAGTAAACGCAAAAGGTGTAATATATTCCGTATATATTACATAATGAAAAATGACCAAGTATATAATTCATACCGTGAATTATATAACAAGATACACAACCAAAAGAATAACTTGAAGCGTATATAATACACGACATGTGTTATATCTAAAAGGTGACAATTAAAATAAAATGGTTTAATTATATAATACTTTCCAAGTATTAAATAAAAAAGATGATAAAAATAAAAGAAACTAAATAATTCGACACGTGCCCGAATATCCCCAAATGATTAAATAGAAAGTTTCTTTATAAAAATAAACGCACGTTTAAAGTTGCGGATTAGATAAATGAAATCTCTAAAATTATAGCTTACGTTTGATTACCGGTTCTTCACGATCTAATAATTCTTAAGGCATTTAATTCGTCCTTTTCAGGATAATAAGTAAAGTAAGATTTGTAAAAGTTTACTAAGTGTAGCGATTTATAAAAATCTCGGCATGACCTGTTCGTTTATTTAACGTTTTCCATATTAACAAAAGTTAATTAGTTTCCCTCAATTAAATCGATCCATGTTGCAAACCTAAACACCCCCTTAAGGTTATTATCCCCAAATCCAAACACTCCCAAATACGTTATTAAACACCAAAAACAAAATAATACACAACACATTTATTTAACCATTAAACCACCATTAGATCCGGTTTTATATTTATAAAAATCTTATGATATTTTCATTAGTCGATTTATATTAACCCAAACGCACCCTTATTGGTTTTTCTGCTAACCCAAACGCACCCTTATGGTTTTCCTGCACAACCAAACGCACCCTTAGTGCGTTCCTGCACAACCAAACGCACCCTTAGTGCGAAACTGCTAACCCAAACGCACCCTTAGTGCGAAACTGCTAACCCAAACGCACCCTCCAAACACACCCTTTTCGGTAAAATTGCTAACCAACAAGCACCCTAGTCAGGAAATCTGCTAACCCAAACGCACCCTTATTGCGAAACTGCTAAACCAAACGCCCTTTTGGCAGTTTCTATTAATCCTAATCGCTCCCTGTATGGTTTTGATAAAAACCAAAAACGCACATATGTGGTTTTATAAACCAACCAAAAAGGCACCCTAATGTGGTTTTAATACCAACCAAACCACACCCTATGTATGCGGGGCTAGAACAAAACGCACCTCATCTGGTAAACCCAGATCCTACGTCACCCTTGTGGGGTTTTATATAAAATCCCAAACTCACCCTATTGTTGTTTTATACTAAACCAAACGCACCCTATGTGCGGTTTATGAAATCAAACGCACCCTAGTGGTGACTGCCACAGAAACAAACACCCCTTTGGGTCGGGACACCAAACCAACGCACCCCTTTTGGGTTGAGACAACAACCAACGCACCCTTTCGGGGTTGTTTTAAGAAAAACCATGCGCACCCTTTTTGGTGATAAAGCTGAACGCACCCTTGGTGCCTTTAAAAAAAACGAACGCACCCCTAGTTGGTGGTGGCGAGGTGGAGATGGTGGTGCGACTGTGGTGTTGTGGTGGTGGTGATGGAGACGGCGCGTGGAGGCGCGTGGTTTGGTGGATCGGATAGATATGGGGTAGATCTACCTTTTTGTTAAATTTTGAAGTGGCGGCCGGTGGCAGGAGACTCGCCGGAAAAGATGGGGGCGGCTGCTGGAAAAATGAGAGAGAGGGAGATGCATGTGTGTGTATTATTTATAAAATGAAATGAAAAAAAAATGATAACTTATACATATATATATATATATATATATACATATATATATATATATATACATATATATATATATATATATATATATATATTTAAATTTTAAAAAAGTTATATATATAAAATGTGACATGTCACAAAAAGATGAGGGTTACATTTTGTCAATATTTTCCACAGGGACCAAAAGTGTAACTTTTGTAATATAACGGTGCGAGGCTCGTTTGAACTACTTAACGGACGATTCAAAACACGAAACTTGCGCCATTGCGTTCCAAATAATTTTTCCCATTAAACGAGTATTCATCGACATAATTTTCAAAAATCATAAAAAGTTTTTAAATATTTAATTAAACGTTTATTATTTATTTTGTTTATTTACTGTAAACTTTGTCCGTAAAATGATCTTTTACTCGAATTTACTTGCGTTCTTTAAAACAAAACATTATAATAATAATGTTATACTAATTTATTAAATATTTTTATTTAATAAAAAGTGTTAATTAAATATTATTTAATTATTTTCCTGTCGGTACGCGTTGTTCTTGATTCTAAAATCTTGCGAGGGTATTTAGGTCATTTTCTGCTTGTTTTCGGGTCTCGGGCAAAACTAAAAAGTTGTCCGGAATGTCGTTTTACATCAAATTGCTTTAGAGTCCGAGTCGTGAAAACGTGATTTAGTGGGTCGTTTTTGATAAGTCAGCTTAGGAATAACATATATCTTTTTCGTTTTCAAGTCAAATAAGTTAAAAATAACTTGCACCTGAGAGATGTAATAATAAATATGATTTATTATTTAAAATATGTCCCGAAAATTTTACCGGTCACGCGGTAATTGTTTTTATGAGGCAATAAAAGGTCAAAAGTCAAAAAGTCAAGTCGGACCCGAAAAGTCAAAGGGTAAAATAGTCATTTGAAATTTCAAAAATTGTCAGTTGTTACAGTAATTGTTTTTATGAGACAATAAAAGGTCAAAAGTCAAGAAGTCAAGTCGGAACCGAAAAGTCAAAGGGTAACACAGTCATTTAAAATTCCGAAAATTGCCAGTTGTTACAGTACCTACCCCTTAAAGGAATCTCGTCCCGAGATTTAATTTGTGTTAACCGATTGTGTGACCAAGAAAATATTTAAGTTTTAATGAACCAGTTCTAAACAAGACGCTGATAACTTTATTCAGCAAAATTCGGTGTTTCGACTCAATATACCAAAAAATTTGGCTAGGTTTGACCAGGATATTTAATCCATCAAAATAGGTATCTCAAAAATGTCATTACAGATCTTATGACTGATATAACCGCGTTATAAAGAAAGTCTCTTAATAGTGAAAACATCAAAGGAGAAAGTGTAGTCGCGTGAGTATGTCTATATAAGGTTTTAAATGTTCAAGGACGGAGTCACGTTTCTGATATCTGTAATGTTCGATGATTAATAACGGACGAGGCTAATGGATGTAAGTATTCAACTTACTTGGCAGTACCAGGATGTATCGCGACCTAAGTCTTCGTACTAGTGGCCCG
>BQNB010000872.1:0-19780 GCA_026074375.1 Tanacetum coccineum | reverse complement strand
GCGGATTCTGATCCTTGTTGTGTATTTATATTTATTTGTATTTATTGGTATACAAAAAGGGGTAAGATCAAGCGAGTCACTAAGTTAGGAAATGCCCATGGAAAGCCCATGTAAGCCCATCCATGGTCGGCCTCATTAGGGTATTTATACATATCTCCATGCCTTGGAGAGGTGGTTGGTTGTTCATTTTTCCAACATAATACATTTTCTATCTTATGTTTACTTTCTCTCTCTAAGTGTTCATCCAACCCACTCTCTCTCTATAACAATCTCTTTCTCTTTCTCTCAAGTATGTTATTAGTTTAGTCTTCAATTGGTATCAGAGCCATGGAGTGGTGTGCTTAGATTTTATGTTTACTTGCTTTTTTTTGTTCGTGTGTTTTACTTCGAAAAGGCCTCGTCGTTAGATTTTTTCTTGTTTTCTAAGCTTAAATTCCACACTAAAAGATCATCTACATAGGTAGCTTTAATCTAGTATCCTTGGATATAGGTGTGTGTGCTTAGATTCAAACAAAAATATCTTATTTTGTGTCATTTTAGGTTCGATAGCTTTATGAAGGTCAAAATCTTGATTTTAAATTTTTTGGCTTAAAAAACCTTAAAGTTTTTATTTTTCTTGTCCCTATAGGCTTAGTAACACTTTTGGTACAAAAATTTTTGGAAACAATCGTTAAAACGTATCTTTTTGAGTTTTGAAAAGGTGGGTTTCGAGAGACAACCGATCTAGTATTTTTCAGTGAGAACTGAACTAGATATATTTCAGTGAGTACCGATCTAGTTTTCTTCAGTGATAACTGTTAGCCTCAAAATATTAAGTCGAACAATGGAAGTTCGTTCATTAATTATATTACGTCTCGGTCATTAATTAATATACGTTGTAATAGGCTAGACGGGTAAACGGGCTCATAAATGTAAGCTAACTGGTCACGTGTATCGGGCGAAAGCCCAAGTAAACCCGAGCCCGGCCCGTAGAAATACTAAAGGCAATAAATACCACTCTCCATGGATGGAGAGTTGGGTTGGTTCATTTGTAAGAACTTCAATTTGCAAGTAAACTCTCCCATTTTTTTAGTTTCTCTTTCTAGTTTCTCTCTCTACATTTCTCATCATCTCCCAATCTTATTTTCTTGTTCTAATTATGAAGTGAAGTGATTTCTTGGATTCGACATTTGGTATCAAGAGCCTCGGGTAGATTGTGGTTGTTTTGTGGTTTAATAAGCTCAAAAAAATCTCATTTTCGTGGCTTATTTCATCAATAAGCTCACGTCTGATTTTTTTTGGCTTATTGGTTTGCGTTTTGCTTCTCTACTCCTTGCTTCACTTGTTCTACCACTTCTTGTGTTTATTTTGTGGTTTTAATAAGCTCAAATCAAAAATTTTCATGGCTTATTTATCAAATAAGCTCACGGCACAAAAAAATTCGGGCTTATTGGTTCGGTTTGCTTGTTTACTCCTTCACACACTTGGTCTACATCTTCCATTCTCACTAAACTAGTGCTTAGTTTTTCATTTTGTAACTTGTGCTTATTTTTCGAGCTCTATTTGGCTTATTTAGTCTTATTCCATCTCTCTTTTCGTGCATATTTGTGGTTTACTAGTTTTTGTATTTTCTTGAGCTCATAAACAGGTCAAAGAGGAGGGGCCAGATCCACAAATTAAGCTTCATAAAGCAAGGAAACCTTGTTTTTAGTAAAAGTGTTCCTCACTCGAAAATGGGACAGTGAAGGGAATATTGTTAACTGGTTGAGACGGATTTGTATGTTTAGGCCTAAGCGAAATTTGCAGGTTTAGTGTAGCGGAATTTGCAGGGTTGAGTGTAAGTGCTTATGCAGATGGTATTTCAAGCAAAATATGCAGGTTTACAGTCAAGCCGGGGAAAAAAATATGTTAAATTCAGAAGCGAAATCTGCAGTTTTTGATTCAAGCGAATATGTTTAAAAGTTCAAGCGAAAACATGCAATTCTTCCCAAAAATTTTTCCAAGCGAAATTAATGTTTTAGTTCAAGCGAAACATGTAAGACTGAGTACAAGCAAAATTTTGTTTCAATTCAGCGAAAATATACTAGTTTCAATTTTCATGCGAAATTGTAAATTTTGAAACGAAATACTGTAATTTCCAAACCAAAGCGAATTATGCAATTTTTTCTTTCAAGCCAAGCGAATCCTGCACACCTGCAGCGGAAAATATGTCAGATAAGTTTTGAATTTTCAAGACATTCAATTCACAACCAACAAACCTTATTCCAAATTCAATTTCATTCACGGTTTTCTATTGTATTTTGTAAAATCTGCGGAAAGACAAAATTCTTTTTTCTTGGTTTAATCATAGTTTGTTATAATCCCGTGGACGATTATTACTTATCTTTTTACACAACTTCCAATCACAACACATCTACTTAAGATTCTTCAATCATTTTCACTTCACAATTTTTAGTAAAATGGAAACGAAAGATACTTTATCTTCGTGTTTAATTCGGAAAGAACAACAAATGCAACAAATTCAAGACAAGCAAAAAAGAGTTGCATTGATATCTTTTCGACAACTTCATTCACTCTCAAGCTTCTTTTCAAACAAAACTTAAATGGAACTCGAACCGTGTCATTTCGTTATACGTTAGTCTGGATTCAAACGTGCATTTTGCAACTCTCTTGGTCAAGATGTTTGAAACTTTTATAGGCACAATGTTCCTAAACATGGATCAACTAGAAAAGCAACTTGACAAAGAAGAATTTCAAGAGATTGGATCCATGGCTTCTTTTAAAGTACTCGAGACACAGTTTTAGATGTTCATCAGTCGACGGATGTTTTATGGATGTCTGGAATAGGTTTGTACTGACTACGGCACATTACTTATCTCAATACACTCAACTTGCGATTCCAGAATTCCGTGACACATTGATCCAACACATGGAATCTGTTAAGAAGTCGATTGATGAAAGAGCACAGCATAAACATGAGTATGACAGCTGGGTGAATGAAAGACAGATTCAGACAACATAGGGAAAGGTTCATACGGGAAAAGCAGTTGATGCTAGTTTGGTTAACACAGAAAGAATTGGGACAAAATCAAAAGAGCAGGATACAAGCAACAGATCAAGGAATGATACACATGCTGATGATGCAGACATCAGACCCATATATGATGAAGAGCCAATGGCTAAGGTACAAACAACTGCTGAAATCAATATCTTTGCTACTGGACAACAACATACTGAGCAACCTGAATTCAATAATGAAGGAAATGTTGACCAGAATAGTGAACAATGTCATGACACATGTCCTTCGCCTACTACATTAACTAATAACCAGCAACTGAACTCTCAAATCAATATCTGGAATCTAAAAATATTCGTCTCAAAAAGACCGTTGCCCAATTTCAAAAAGATTTTTTAAGAATGGAAGCACATTGTGTTAATCTTGAACTTAAATATCAAAATCAAGCTTTAAAAGAAGGGCAACATGGTTAATTTTCGAAAGTAAAAAGTAATGAAGCCAAGGTTAAACATGACATAGATGTAATTGAAACAATAAACATCGACTTGGAACTTAAAGTGGCTAAATTACTTAAGGAAAATAACACTTTGAAAAGGCAATACAAAGAACTGTTTGATTCTATCAAAACAACGAGAGCTAGGAACATAGAACACACAACTTCTTTGATTGCAAAAAATGATGAATTCAAAGCTTAACTTCAGGAAAAAGGGTTTGCAATTGCAGCATTAAAAAAGAGAGCTATCCCGGACTCTTAGCCTACGCCCACACAACACCGAAGTTGCAGCGCATTAAATATGTAGGACTAGATCTAGTTGAATGATAGGTCGCATTTATGAGCACGTAAACAAGTATAAAATGATAAACATAATCAAACAATCAACGATAAATTAAGACAATCGAGATAAACAAACCAAACATTAAATCTTCATAAACATGGCTGATACCTAAAGGTATCAGCCAATAGTCATTGTAAAAATACACACGTTTGGAATATATGAACGATTAAAATAAAGAAACACAATCGAAAACGCGTATTCGTTGTGCGATATATTACAAGAATTTTTTCTTATATCTTGAGCTCATTTCTGACCTTCTTTGCTCTTCTATTCGTCTGATAGTCGACTTGGTGGTTTAAGGCTTCACTTGCACACCTAAAATTGAGTTTAGGGATTGGTATTTATAGAGTCTGGAAATAGGGTCGATACGCCGTATTGAATGCAGTCAATACGGCGTATTAACTGCAAGATTCTTTCCTTGTTGACCACGCTCATTAAATGCATTAATGGCAGAATTGATGATTGTTGACTGCATTAAATGCATGATTTATTGACAATTGACCACGTTCATTAACTGCATTAAATACATGACTAATGATTGTTGACTGCATTAAATGCAGGATCTTTGACTGTTGACAGTGGTTATCTGTGAAGTGTAGGCACGGATACGCCGTATCTTCATAATGGATACGGCGTATTGAGGTAAAACTAGTTGTTTATTCTTTGTTGACCAAAGTATGAATCTGTCGTATTGTTGATGTCGGATCGGCGTATTCTTTTCAAAGTCCAGGCAATTGGTCTTTAATTTCAAAGTCTTAGATACGTCGTATATGGTCTAGAAAAACACGGCGTATTGCTGTCAGATCAGTAGAAACTTTCCTCAATTCTTTCGTTTCTATGCTTCCAAAATACGTGCCCCTTTTATATAAACTTCACAAAGTACTCCATAATTAATGCAAATAATAAATATTAAGCAATTAAGTACCAATTCTGCAATAATTATATAAAATGGTAATTTATACAGGGGATAAATGATGTTAAAAAATAGATTATTTGATGTCATCAAATATCTCCCACTGTAATCCTGAGCTTGTCCTCAAGTAGACTTTAGAAAAGTTTTGAAAATGTATCCCTACCGAAGTTAAGGATTTTTCCGTTTAAGCATCGTTTTGTTCTAATCACCTGTACATAACCAATCTCCTCACAAAATATGGAAATGAAAACACTCAGATCACTCAATTAATCTAGGGTGCAACATTTAATTGGTACGCTCAATTGCCTCGGTCGTGATTAGTTTTCTATCATAAGCTTGGCAAGGATACACATCTCCACCGCTAGAGCTGAGGAGGAACAAGTCAAAAAATAAATTGGGTTAAGAAGGCTTAAGGTTGATCATTCAACAGTCTTTTACCATAAGTACCACACCAACAAGGCAGCTGAACCACACATACACGGCCGTAACGATGGAATAGACATGTATGATTCGATCACATCCCCGTTCGTGTTTAACCCGCGGTTAGGATGAAGAACGATATAGGGTAGGGAGCTTCTAACTTTCACCAAAAGTCGTCGTCAAACAAGGTAGTTGAGACACACATACATGGCCGTAACGACGGAATAGACATGCATGCTCGAACACATCCTCGTTCGAGTAGATCTTAAGGTTAGTTGCTAGGAAAGGGAAGTAAATGGGTGTTAAATAAAATTCACGAAACAAATAGATTAAAGCCAACAAATAAGGTACGTTTGCTATACTTTCCCATGACGTTTCCATGACCAAAGACCACGACTCGAACATATAGACAAATGCCTCAATCACAGAAATGACAAAGACAACCTAAGTTGGCGTTCCTATAACGGTCAACTTCCCTTACATCCCGCTCTTTACATACTTTATAAAATAAGTGGTGATATCGGCCATTTTTTACAAGACTCTACATCGTTGATTTTTTTGTAACGTATCAACGAATAATCAATCCTTCCAAGTAATTTGATGGGATTAAAAGCTTCTTGATGATGTTTGGAGTTATTGCTGCTCTTATTGATGTTAATGCTGCTCAGTCAAAGTAAGTGCTGCTGGAGAATTTCAATAAAAATTATTCTAAGTGTTTAAGACTGTCGGTGAAGTTACAACTGCCAGTACAAAGTTACTACTGCTAGAGGAGTTACTACTGCATAGAGGAAGTTATGCTTAGATACTTAGAAGAAAAAACTGCTAAGTGAGTTAGTATTCTAGTACAAAAGTTACTACTGCTAGTACAAAGTTAATGCTACTGAAGGAGTTAATCCTGCTAGTGAAGAAGTTAGTACTGCTGAGTTAGTTAGTACTGCTTATGTGATTTATATGAGTTATTTGTGTAAAAGATATGTATAACTTATTTGTTTAAAAGATTTAATATTCTTAGGAAGTATTGAAGCCATTTAGGATCCTTAGTGTATAAAAGGAGGTTTAGGGCATAGATTAATATAATAAAAAATGAGTCATTCAATAAATAATCATAACTTCAAGTTTTGTACCTAATAACTATTTAAGAGTATTCGTATTGTTTCATTATAATATTGTACTTATTGTTTATTGAATTATATGTTCCTTATTTTCTGTTTTCAATTGATAGTTCTCTTAATTATTAAAGATTAATCCCATAATCTTTAATACATTCAAAAAGTTTCTACTAAGTTGTGATAGATTATCTAATATAACTAATCTTATACAGCATAAGAATTCGATCAATTGAAGTGGGACAACAAGTGCACAGAGCTTGTGCTTTGAGAAACTTTGGCTAAAGATATAGATAAGATTCTGCACACATGGTGGCTGCAGTCTAAAATTCCAAGCTCAAACCGTGTGAGTTTTTGAGTTATGGAGGAGGAGGATTGAATATAACTCCAGATGATAGACTCTGCACTGTGGGAAGTCATAAGAACGGTGCATCTGCCAAAAACACAATTTGGAAGGTGTTGAAAAGGATGCATAGTACATTTCATAAAGAGAAGGCTCATAGAGAGATTAGAAAGTGAAGGGCTAAAGTACTTCCAATGATGTCATCAATAACATCATTAAATCTAACTCTAGAAAGGATTGCTAAGTTGTGTTGCTAGAAAGCTGTAGCAAAAAGAGATTTGGTGGGGAATCACTACTAAAAACCAAAGAATTCTCTTAAAGTAGCAAATAAAACTTCACTGCACAAGCTCAGATGCTTGATCAAACTTTGTAGCTTCAAAAGCTTGTGAGTCCAGTTGGAGCTTTTGGATGAAAAGCTCTCACAGGAAGATGTTAATCAAAAGCTATTAAGAAGCTTGTCACCTGAGTGGAACACACATGCTGTTGTGTGAAGGAATAAAGCTGAAGTGGAATACAATGACATGGATGAACTCTACACTACATCAAGGTGTATAAACCAGAAGTTAAAGGGATGTCTAGCTCAAGTTCAAGCACACAGAACATGGCTTTTGTGTCCTCTTCAAATAACAACACTAATGAAGCTGTTAATACTGCTCATGAAGTTTCTACTGCTGGCACTTAAGTTAATGCTGCTAACTCTACAAATATTGATAACTTGAGTGATGCTGTTATTTGTTCATTCTTTGCTAGTCAACCAAATAGTCCTCAACTTGCACATGAGGACTTGCAACAAATCCTGATGACATAGAAGAGATGGATTTGAGATGGCAAATGGCCATGTTGACTATGAGGGGCTAGAAGTTTTTAAAGAAACAGGGAAGGAAGCGTAACTGTATAATGGCAATGAAACTATTGTTTTGATAAGGTCTAAAGTGGAGTGCTACAACTGGCCACAAGAGGACATTAATTTTTGCTAGGGAGTGCTGAGCTCTAAGAAATCAAGAACAACAAGAACAAGGAAATTCTCATGAAGAGAGTGTGCATGTGGAAAAACTACTTCAGCTTTGGTGTCATGTGATGGTCTTGGTGATATGACGAAAAAAAAAGTTGATCAGCAGAGGAAGGACTCTAATAGCACTCATGGCTTACTCATCTTCAAGTTCTGACTCAGATGTATCCAATGATTTAAATTGTTTAAAATCTTGTATGGAAACTGTTAAATTACTTAAATCTCAAAATGATCAACTATTAAGAGATTTAGAGAAATCTAGTTTAATGGTTTTAGGTTATAAAACAGGTTTAGAATCAGTGGAAGAAAAACTTGAATTTTATAAAAAGAATAAGTCTGTTTATGTAGAAAACATTAATGGCTTAAAATGAAATATTCAAGTAGGAGAAATAACTATTAGGGAGCGTCGAAGAAGCTTGAAAAAATTCAAAAAGAAAAAGATAGCATTCAATTTAATGTAGATAAATTTGAAAATGCATCTAATAGTTTAAACAAGCTCATAGAGTGTCAGATTGTTGATAATTGCAAGAAAGGTTTAGGCTATGAAAAATATAATGCATTCGCACCTCCCTACTAGAAAGTTCATGCCTCAACACTGATATGTCTTTATTGGTTTAGATAAGTTGTTCATAAGCCTGTAGTAGAACATAAAGCTAATGAAGAACTGTCTAAGGTATGTTAGAAGTCTGATGATTCCCTAGTTATCTGAAGATTGGGTTCAGATAGTGAGAAGAAAATGTGGTTCTCAAACTAAAACTACACTAAGAAAACAGTTTAAGCCTAGTATTGCAAAATAAGTGTGTCAAACATAGTAACAGAGAGAAAACTGCTAGGAAAATTGTTAAACAAGTTGAGAAACATAGGCAAAACACTCATAATCCAAGAGACAATCAAAGAAATTGGAACAATATGATGTCTCAAAGACTAAGAAGCAATTTTGAGATGTTTAATAAGGCTTGTTATGTGTGTGGAAGCTTTGATCATTTGCAGGTTGATTGCAATTACCATCAAAAATAGTTTTAAAATCAAAGGATGGTAAAACATGTTTGGAACAATGTTCAAAGGGTGAATCATCAAAACTTTGCTAAAAAAGACTCACCCATGTGCTAAAAAGAACTTAGTTCCAAGAGCAGTACTAATGAAGTCTGGCTTAGTATCAATTAATACTACTAGACAAAATATTTCTAAAACAGCAGTATCAGTTAATACTACTAGACAAGTTAATACTACTCACTCAAAAACAATAGTGAATGCTGCTAGACCAATGTCATATCTTTCTAAAACAACACATTCAACTGTTAAGAGGCCCATTCATAAGAACACAACATTCAAAAACAGTAATATTGATCAAAGGGTTAATACTGTTAGTGGTAAAAAAATTAATACTGCTAGGCCAAAAGCAGTAGTTTAAAGCATTAAGGAAATAATGTTAATGCAGTTAAGGCCTCAGCTATTGGTCTAGAAACCAAAGACTAAAGTTTAGACCATTTTCAATACCAACAGTGGCAGCAATCAACCCCAAAGAATTTGATTAAATTGTTGCACAAGGCAGATCCAAGTCATGTGGATGGCTTTGGTCCCCAAAAAGAAACTGGTTTTCCTTATCTAATTGTAGGGCAATCCACAAATAGATTTAACAGGATCAAGGAGTGAATTGATTAGTGGATGCTCAAGTACAATGAACAGACATTTCCTATCTACAGACTATAAGAATAGATGGTAGGATATTTTGCTTTTGGAGGGAACCTCAAAGGAGGGAAAATCACAGGAAAAAGGTACCATTAAAACTGGTAATCTAGATTTAAAAATGTGTATTTTGTAAGAGAGTTAAAATTTAATCTCTTTAGTGTCTCACAAATGTGTGATAAAAAGAATAATGTTCAGTTTTAATGACACAGAATGTATGGTTAATCTCCAAACTTAAGTTAATTGATGAAATTCAAGTTTTACTTAGAGTTTCCTAGAAGAACAATATGTATAGTGTTATTTAAAGAACATATTACTAAAGGAGGTTTAACTTGCCTTTTTGCAAAAAGCCACATCCTGATGAATCTAACTTTGGCATAGAACTATCCACTTAATTTTAAAACCATGATCAATTGGTTAAAGGAAATCTTGAAGAGGTTTACCTTCTAAACTTTTTGATATGATCAAACCGTGTTTGTTTGTCAAAAGGGAAAGCACACAGAGCCTCTTGTAAGCTCCAAAACAAAGACTCAATCATCTTCCTTTTACATTTATTACAGATGGACTTGTTTGTCCAAGATTTGTAAAACCTTATGAAGAAAATGTTTGCCTGTTTGTCCATGAGATTACATAGTTTAACATGGGTTTTCGTTTCAAGCAACTTAAGATGAACTAGTGCATTCTTAAGTCCTTTATATCTGATACGAAATCTACTAATCACAAGGTTAAGGTGATGAATGTGATAATGGGACTGAGTTTCCAAACAAGAGAAATGAATCATTTTAGTGAATGAAAGTATTTGAGACAATTTAGTGTAGCAGAACTCCTATCAAAATGGAGTCGCTGAAGAGGAATAGGACACTAATTGAGGCGGCTAGGACTATGCTAGCTGATTCTAAAGTGCCAACACTTTTGGCAGAAACAGTAATACTGCTTGCTATGGCAAAATAGAGTCTTAGTAATTAAGCCTCATAACAAGACCCCATATGAACTTTTTCATGGTAGAACACCAACTTTAAGGTTTATGAGACCATTTGGTGTCCTGATACTATTCTTATACCATAGATCACTTAAGGAATATTTAATTAAAAGCTATGAAAAGATACTTTATTGATACTCTTTGAATATAAAATCCTTAGAGATTTAATAGTAGAACAAAGGATAGTGGAAAGAAAACTTGCATATTAGTTATAGAGTTACACTAAGGTTAAAGTATGGACCAGATGGATTTTGATATTGGATGCACTAACAAGAACAATGAAATTATGAGCCAGTTGTTGCAGGTACACCGTCAAAGTTTTGCAGGTATAAGAAGCACGTGATTAATGCAATCAAGCAAGAAAGGAGACAAAACCTGTCAAAAATTACATTGTTGTGCTACCATTAAGGAATGCTGAATCCCCATTTTCCAAATCCAAAGATTCTCATGATGATGGGATCCAAACCTTCAAGAGAGAATGGAAAGAAGTGAGGAAGATCAGAAAGATAGTAAATGTAATATCAAAATGGTAGATAAAGTTTAACACACTAAAATTGAATGCTGCTAGCATAAATAAAGTTAATGCTATTGGTGGAAAAACAAGCATTGAACTTCTAGTTGATCCAAATATGCCTGCTTTGGAAGATTATAACATATTTGACTTCACAAGAGATGATAAAGATGATGGTGTAGTGGCTGACATGAACAATTTGGATACAACAATCAAGTCTGTCTCTATGCTAACTACAGAATTCATAAAGATCAGTCCCTCTGATCATGTGATTGGAATTTCAAGCATATACACTAACAAGACAATTCAATAATTTGAAGGAACATAGTATTTGTTAGTACTATTCAACAAAGAACAAACCATAAAGACCTTCAAACTGCTTGTTTGCTTGCTTTGTTATCACAAGAAACCCAAAAGTAATTCATGCATTGAAAATCCAAGCTGAATAAGGCTATGCAGGTTGAGCTCTACAATTCCAAGTTACAAGAATTTAGACTTTATGATTTACAAATGGAAAAGGGCTATAGCTCTAAATGGTTTTTTTGGAATAAAAAATATGAAAGGGGAATTGTGATAAAATAAAGCAAGATGGTTGCTCAAGTACACACAAGAAAAGGATTGACTATGATGAAGTCTTTTGCCCATTGTTGCAAGAAATTGAACAATTAGCTATATTTTACTTATCTCATAAAAGATTTTTGTGTGTATTCAAATTGGATTAAAAGTGCTTTTCTCATGAATTTAAAGAAGATGTATTATGTCAACCACCAAGGGAGTAAAGAGGGGAATTTAAATTAAACTTTCCTATAATATACAATTGAAAAGCTCTGTTATGACTAACATCAAGCTCCTCAGAGCTTGATATGAAACCTTGTCCAACATAACTGTTGATAATTGAGTTTCAAAGAGGGAAAATTGACAAAACCTTATTCATCAAAAGGCACAAAGGTGATATTTTGCTGGTCCAAGTTTATATGGATGATATCATCTTTGGTTCAACAAAGAAGGAGCTATGCAATGCATTTGAGAAGTTGATGCATGAGAAATTTCAGATGAGTCTATAGATTACTTTACATTCTTATTAATTACAGTGCAACAGAAAAGGGATGCATATTATTTAGTCAAGATAAATAATATAAAGAAATTTTTAAGAAATTTGTTTTTATAGAAATCAACTGCAAAAACACCAATAACTCAAAAGCCTCTGCTCAAGGATGAAGATGGTAAAGAAGTGGATGTTCATATGTATAGGTCAATGATTGGTTCATTGATGTATCTTACATCTTCAAGACCTTCCACAAGTTGTAGGTTGCTTGTGCAATACCAAGTCAATCCAAAGGTTTCACACCTTCATGCTGTGAAAAAGATTTTTAGGTACTTAAAAGGTCAACAAAAATTAGGCCTTTGGTATCTAAAAGATTCTCTTTTTGATTTGGTAGCATAACACTACAGTGATTAAGCTGGAGCAGCTGATAGAAGTCCTACAACAGAGGTTGTCTATTCCTGGATTAGATTTAATCTCATGCAGTGCAAGAACAGACAGTGGTTCAAATTCCACAACAAAGTAGAGTATTTGCTGCTTCAATGCTGTGACAAGTGCTTTGATTCAGAATCAACTACTTGATATGGTATAAATTTTATGCATTCCAAGATCTTTTATTACATAACAGTACAATTTTCAAATTAAAATCTTATTTTTCTAATTCAAAAAATAAAGCTATAAGATCAGACATCATTTTATTAGAGATTGCAATGAAAAGAAATTGATTCAAATGGTCAAAATCCATACTAACAAGAATGTTGTAGATTTGCTTACAAAAGCTTTTGATGTAAGTAGATTTCAATATTTGATTGTTAGTATTGGAATGATGAATCTTTAAAGTCTTTTATCTCTTTATGTTTTTCTAGAGTTTTGTATGAATTAGTACTGTTAATTTATGTCATTAAAAATTGCTGCTGTAAGTATAATAGTACTCCTGGTTATACTTAAATACTGCTGAGTTAACCTGTGAGTGATTACTTAATACTGTTAGGTATAATTAATACTGTGCGAATGTAAAATTGCCATGGCTTGTGTTTTCTTGGTTTTTGGACTAACATTTTGCAGGAAAAGCAAAGAAAGTGTTAAATTAATGATGGAAAAGCTGTTTGGAATAGAATTGGAGTTAATACTGGTGACTCAAAGTTAATGCTGCTAGGCATAACTTACTACTGCTGGTTCTAAGTTAATGCTGCTAGGCATACACTTACTACTGTTGAGTTACTACTGCTAGGTTAAAGTTACAACTGTTGAGGGTATTTTCATAAAGACTTCTATTAAGGGTTTCAATCAGTCATTTAATCGATTTCATACTTTCGTAAACTCTCTAAGCACAAACCCTAACTCAATTTTATCATCCATTATCAATACCCAACACAAATGGCGAATCTAAAGTTTGCAGATACTCATAATATGGTCGCATTTTTGTCTAAACCCGAAGAGAGATGGGTTTGAGCAAATTGTGGATTTTCTGAATGCACACCTCATAAAGTACGCTTTAACCGTCAATCCTACTATATATATTTCATGTATCACACCAGATCGGTCCAACTGTCAAGCCAAGACTATTAATGGGGAAGTTTCCATTTCATGCCCTAGTAGATGGCAAAAGTTATCATTACTGAATTACGTTTAGAAAATCTTCACTAGAAGATGAAGAAGGTGTTGTTTGTCTACCAAATTCTACCATCTTTGAACAGCTTACACTGATGGGGCATGAGAAAATTTCACAAAAGCTTACTTTCTATAAGGCATTCTTTTCCCCATAATGGAAATTTCTGATTCATACTATTTTATAATGCCTAAGTTCAAAGACTACTGCATGGAATGAGTTTAGTAGCACTATGGCATCTGCAATTATCTGCTTAGCTACAAATCAGAAATTTAACTTTCAAATACATTTTTGAAAGTATGGTTAGAAACTTGGATAATTTGTCTAGGAAATTTTTGATGTATCCAAGGTTTGTATAAGTGTTTTTGAACAAACAACTTGATGGGTTGCCAAGTCACAAGAGCATTTATATTGCACCCTCTTACACTAAGAAGATCTTTGGAAATATGAGAAGGGTGGGAAAAGGATTTTTCTAGAAAAGTGACAGATTTGTTTCTAACTATGCTAGTTCAAAACCAAATAGGTAAAGGTTCAGCAATGCCAACTGATCCCCAACACACACCCACTTTTATTCAACCATCTCCTCCACCTCAAAAGACTCAAAAACCTAGGAAGCCTAAGAGAAAGGACACTCAGGTTACCTCAGCCTAATGGTACCACGAAATGTTGCAGATGAGGCTGTCCATAAGGAGTTGGGTGACAGTTTGGTGAGGGCTGCCACTACTGCTTCTAGCTTAGAAGCAGAGCAGGACAGTGGTAACATAACTAAGACCCGATCCAAGGCAACACCTAATGAATCTAGTTCCCTAGGAACTACTTCAGGTGGTGGTCCCAGGTGCCAAGAAACCATGGGGGATACTATTGCTTAAACTAGGTTTAAGAATGTATCTAAACATTCTAATGATTCACTGCTTGCAAGAGGTAACACACTTCAAAGTGATGAGGATAGATTTAAACTTAAGGAATTGATGGAACTATGTACCAATTTACAAAACAGGGTTCTTGATTTGGAGAAGACAAAGACCACTCAAGCTAATGAGATTGCTAGTTTGAAAAGGAGGGTCAAGAAGCTTGAAAAGAAAAATAGGTCAAGAACTCATAAGCTTAAGAGATTATACAAAGTTGGTTTGACAGCTAGGGTAGAATCCTTTAGAGATGAAGAAAGTTTAGTTGAGGATGCATCCAAACAGGGGAGGATTAATGCTATTGACGATATTACCCTAGTTAGTGTTCAAGATGATGCTGACAAAGAGATGTTTGATGTGGATGCTTTAAATGGTGAAGAAGTGTTTGTTACAGGGCAAAATGAAAATGTTGTTAAAGAAATAGTTGATGTTGCTCAAGTTAGTACTGCTGCAACAACTGTTACAATAACAACTGAAGAAATGACTTTGGCTCAAGCAGTTGAAGCATTAAAAACTTCAAAACCCAAGGTGAAAGGGATTGTTTTTTAAGAGCCATGTAAGTCTACAACAACAAGAACAATTTCTTCACAACAATCACAGGACAAAGGTAAAGGAATAATGATAGAAGAACCTGTGAAGCCTATGAAGAAGAAAGAACTAATCAGGCTTGATGAAGAAGTTGCTTTACAGTTACAAGCTGAATTTGATGAAGAAGAAAGACTTGTAAGAGAGAAAGCTGAAAAAAACAAGAAGCTAATATTGACTTGATTGAAACATGGGATGATATACACGCAAAGATTGATGCTGATCATCAATTGGCTAAAAGATTGCAAGCACAAGAACAAGAAGAGTTGTCTGTTGAAGAAAAGGCTACATTATTTCAACAACTCTTAGAGAAAAGAGAAAGATTTGCTAACTAAAAGTGTAGAGAAGAAAAGAAACAAACCACCAACAAAAGACTCAACAGAGACAGTGATATTGTTACTTACCTAAAGATATGGAAGGATACAAGATCAAAGATTTGAGGTAAAAGGTTTGATTCTAATCCAAGAGATGTTTGACAAGAGTATCAAAAGGGTTAAATTTATTTGAAGACTGTAGAAAGAGCTAGTGGAGGCAAAGAAAAGACGTGCAGAACAGAGCTATACAATGAGATTATAAAGAAGCAAAAAGGCGGAAAGATACAAGAAACAGCAGGGCTAAAACAGTTAATAAAATTCATTCCAGATGAAGAAGAAGTTAGCAATGTGATGTGATACTTTAGTGTTAAGTCTCAAATATTGTTGGCTGGGAAGATTTATAAAGAAGGAAGAAAGCTATTATCAATAAAAGAGCTGATGGAAAGTCTTAATTTACATGGTTATTTAGTCTAAATGCTAAAAGTTTAGACAGGGGGAGATTGGAAGATCTATACGTTGGTAAAAGCCTAAAATTTTAGTCTACCAAGACCAGTGGAAGACTTAGATTTGTTATTATAGGGTGATTTGAAAACAATGTTTGAACTACATGTTGAAGATGCAGTATGGAGGAATCAACAATAATACCAAGTGTTGGATTGGAAGCTGTATGACTCTTGTAGAGTACATTCCTTGAGGATGCAACATATGCAGATTTATATGTTTATTATTGGTAGAAGAAGTTCCTCTTGCACCACTTACACTTTTAATGGTGTTGAAAAGAAGCTTAATTATTGATTATTAAAGTGATGAAATGGATTATCAGTTTAATATTACATCATAAAACAGCTTAAGAAGTAAAGAAGTGTTTAGAAGCATCCTCCTAGTGTTGATGAAGCTTTAAATGAAGAAACTTGATGATTTTGAAGAAGAATATCAAGTTTAGGGGATGATTGTTGGGATTAAAAGTCTTCTTGATGCTGTTAGAATTACTACTGCTCATGTTTATGTTAATACTTGCTCAGCTGTTTAGAGTTAGTTTCTACTTTAGAGACTTCAAAATAATATGCTAAGTGTTTACTACTGCTTAGTACTCAGTCTAGTGAGCTAGTGAATATAGTATACTCAGGAGACTTCAAAGAATAATATGCATTAGTTACTACCGCTTACAAAGTTAAGACTGCTCATGGTGAGTTAATGCTGCTAGTGCAAAATATGCTTGAATTACTACTGCTATGAATATCAAGTTAATGCAGTTGTTAATACTGCTTATATGATATGTATTTGTTGTGTTTATTGGGAAAATGGATTTTAGAACTTGGAAAGTATTGTAAGCCGTACTAGGACTCATTGGGATATAAAAGGAGGTCCTAGGGTATAGAGTTTGAGGTACCCATAACCAAACCATATATTATTAGTTGTATAATTCTTAGCTTCAAGGTCTTTGTAACCCTAATACTTTGAGAGTGTTCGTATTATTATCATTAATAATATTAGAGCTTATTTGTTGAATTGTATGTTCATTAAATTACTGTTTCATTGATAATTCTTCTTAATATTAAAGATTAGATTCCATATAATCTTTAATACATTCAAATAAAGCTTTTACTATAGTTGTGTTAGATTTATCTTATATAACTAAATCTTAAACAAGCTTAAGGAATTCGGTCTATTGAAGTGGGATCAACATTGTTTACTCATGAATTTACTAAAGCTTGAATTGCTTACTACATGATTTGAGATCATTGAATACCTATATATATGAAAACTGTGAGTTTTGAACATTACTTGTTTTACTATTGGACACAAATGTTTTTAAATCGTATGTTATCCAGATTATTGCCTGAATATTATTGCCTAAGTTACCGCATTTGCCATTTAAGTCCCTACCAATCATGAACCGTTAATTGCTATTGTAGTAAGTGCGAGTGTTATGGATAGATCTATCGGGACTGACAATCCCCACTTTGAATTTCTAGTCACAAGTTGACCATGGTGCATTTAACATTGTGAGGACAGTTAGGTTGTTGGCAAGCATTCTATATTTCTCTGAGGCACAAAACTAGTTAAGGTTTCAAGGTCATGAGCTTAGTGCAATAATACATGTTTTGGACTACTGAATTTATTTTGTAGTCTACTATTACTTAATTCTTATGGTCCACTACTAAACGTTTCTTGATTTATTGAATCACTACTTGGATTTCAGAAATAATACTTTGAAATGTTGTAACGCTACTTTTCTTACTAAAATATTACTTGAACTATTTTAATACTGTTTTTTACTTAAACCTATGAAATCACTCAACAATCTTGTTGACTTTTTAGTAAGTTTATCTCAGGTTTTCAGGTATTTTGCTCGGAGGGAAGTCGCACGGATTGTAATTCGGAGACTCTTTATTTTTATACATTCGATAAAACTTCTTTTGAAAATACTTTGTTTTGAAAAAAAACTTTCTTTTATTTACAATTGATGGAAACTTTATCCTCAAAACTTTATGTTCACCCCCTGTTGAAAAATGGGTTTTATTAAAAATGTTGGGACCTATTTGTATTTATCTGATTTTTAATGTATTGAATGGGAAACATATTAAAGTGTATTTTAAAAATGTCTTATTTTGAGGTCGTTTCCTGTGACTTGTACTTTGTTCCTTTGACGTCGCACCCTAATTGTTACCGTTCCGCTGCAGTTTGATTCTGGGGGTGTGACAGATTGGTATTAGAGCTCTGGTCATAGAGAACTGGGTTGTTTTCAAAACCTAGACTATGACTACTTTTCAAAATTTAGTCTCTCCTCTTGTTTTATCGGATATCCGTGCGCGCGTACTTCTTGGTTCCTTATATTTACACCCTCGAGCATTACTATTAGTATTATATGGATAATGATTTTATAATACTCGACTTTCTTTTTGATCTCTTACGCTTATCTTCGAGATTATCGATATTTACTTATATAAGGATAATTTTTATATAAATGTCGACTATTTTTTATCACTTATGTCTGCCTTCTTGAGTGCCCCTATATTTCTTGTTATATAAATGATGTTTATATCAATACTAAGACTTTTCTTAAGACATTGTGTGTGACATAATGGACTCGTTATTTTAAGACGTTGTGAGTGATACAATGGTCTCTAAAACCTTCCTCAAGACATTGTTAGTGATACGATGATCTCCAAAACTTTTTCAAGACTTTACTAAATTCTATTCATGATGATATCGAAACTCGACATATTTTGTCGATTCCCTTCAATTATTTTACTAATGACTCTGAACTTGAACATTCGTGCATACTTCTGAAACGCTTACATCTGTCGCGTTACCCACTGCATTGAAGCTATGCCGTACTAATTGGAATACTACAATTAATCTCGTTCATCGTACATGGCGCCTTGGAGCTACCTACTTGTCAGATACCACCGGATACTCATTAAAAATCATATCCTTTCTCCGTTTCCTGGTGTTCTTTTGAGATGTATGCTTCAAGAGTACAATTCTAAAGTTCTATAGCTATCAATCGTATCTTATCAACCCATAGTTTGGCCGATGTGCTAGTTGCCTTAGACGTAACACGATCTGAGAATTCGTCGAGACCGATTTCATGCTTTATTATGAGCTTGCAGACTTAACCACGCTAATGAAGGTCACGTTGTGCTAATGTACCACTTTAGCCTCGTTCCCCAACGACAAAAGGCGTCAGATTATGACAACCCTGACCCCGCACAAGAATTACAAAATGTTTCTCCTTCAGCAGATACAACAGTTCCATCACAACATGAGTTGGATCTTCTTTTCGATCCTTTGTATGATGAATTTTTCAATGATGGTACTTCTCGTGTCAACAAGTCTTCTTCTCCCACCGACAATTCTATTCAAAAAGACACACCACCTTCAATGAATATTCAATTTCAAACTACTTTGTTTGTTTTTCAAACTACTTTGTTTTTCTACTTTATTTTTGTTTGTGTTTTGCGTCAAAGGAAAGAACAAGTAAAACAGATAAATCTTCATTCTTTATCCAGCAAGGTGCGTTTTTTGGTTTAACGTTTTAACTCAAAATCAACCTCAAAATTCTAAATACCGATGGACCAAAGATCACCCATTAACTCAAGTTCGTGGAAATCCATCCAAGCCAGTGCAAACAAGACGACAACTTGCAACCGATCCTGAAATGTGTATGTTCGCACTCACCGTGAGTATTGTTGAACCGAAAAACATTAAGGAGGCAATGGCTGATTCAGCATGGATAGAAGCAATGCAGGATGAACTTCATCAGTTTGACAGACTACAAGTCTGGGAACTCGTTGACAAACCTTTTGGCAAGAACGTAATCAAGCTAAAGTGGTTATGGAAAAACAAAAAGGATGAAGACCAAACTGTAATTCGCAACAAAGCACGACTTGTAGCAAAGGGTTTTGCTCAGGAAGAGGGTATTAATTTTGATGAATCATTTGCTCTAGTTGCTCGCTTGGAGGCTGTCAGGATTTTTGTCGCATATGCTGCACATAAGTCTTTTCCAATTTATCAGATGGA
>BQNB010000871.1:128617-148959 GCA_026074375.1 Tanacetum coccineum | reverse complement strand
TCGAGCCGCTTCGTCCTCCATTTGTGTTGTGCATATTAGATGCCTATCTATCAACCGTTCTTCAACATCAATGTGAGTTCATTGCCCCACGTTTTACATGTTATATATTTTTTTTTGGGGTGAAAACATGCTTGTTTACAAATGTATTTACATGGTTGATTACAAATTGGTTTACATACTCATTTACATTGCTCGCTATGGGATACATTATTTGACTTCATTTTTGGTTACGAATGCATACTTTACTTTTGAAATGATTACGAATTAGCTTAAGCGAATTGAACTGATAATAATACGGTACTGCCCGGGTGTTCTTGGAGGGGACACCGGTAACGGGAGTACCTATTCTTTAAATAAAGGCTCGAGTGTTCTTGGAGGGGACACCTGTGATGGGTATATATATAAGTCTACGTCACAGCTTCATGAACTGTAAATCACTTGGAGGGTGAGCGCGAATGTTATGAAATAGATCTATTCGGGTGTGATCCCCGTTCGGGTGATTAGCTATCACTGGGCAAACGAACATTATAATATGTTGTCTACGCGAATGTTATAAAATAGATCTATTCGGGATTGACAATCCCCGTTCGGGTGATTAGCTATCACTGGGCAAACGAACGTTATAACATGTCGGATTACGATTGGTTGGGCCTACAGGGCCCACAACACTTACATATGAACTCTTACTGTTATATTAGTGCATCGGTTTCATGAGCTTAGAGTAATCGTAAACATTGTTTTATACTCACATGGATATTTACTATGCCTTGAATAAAGTGGCAATACATACTTGAAACATTTTGGTGACATTAAATTGGTCATGCATTCTTTATAAATCTTTGGGATAAGATTGGTACTTTTGGTGACATTAAATTGGTCATGCATTCTTTATAAATCTTTGGGATAAGATTGATACTTTTGGTGACATTAAATTGGTCATGCATTCTTTATAAATCTTTGGATTTTTTTACATGGTACTGTGATGATACAGTGGACAAATACATTCATTTGAAACTTACATTCATATTTAAACTAACCTATGAACTCACCAACTTTATGTTGACCGTTTTAAGCATGTTTTTCTCAGGTGATATAGATACTTGGCTTACTTGAAGTGCATTGGAGTCTTTACATTCAAGTTTTTCATGGTGATGCAATTATAGGACAAATGTTATATCAATTTCAAAGAAATCAACAAGATTATTTTTCAAACGACACATTTAGAGGTCGTTCTCTTGTATCTAGCGCTGTGTATTATGAAGTAATTCCCCCGGACATACATTCCGCTGTGACACGCATTTTTTGGGGTGTTATACTAAATACCCAAAACAAACATGCTTTGTGTGACTAAATATTACAAAAGGCCACACAAACATAAACTTAATGTGGTAATTGGATGATCAATAGTCACACAAAATACACATTTTTTCCCTTTAAACAGCATATGGCTATTATTTAGAGCAATGTGAAATCGGATGTGACCAATATATTCATAACAAGAAATTAAAAAAGGATTTTCCACCCCAGCGAGAATTGAACCCGCGACCTCCCTTACGGAAGTCAAGCGGGTTACCATCTTGCCAGAGTAACCTATTCGTTAATGTAATGCATTTTCTTTGTAATATAGAAGTTTAAGCTTCATTGTTTTTGGCTAGTAGCTTAAAGAGTGCTTATAGAAACTGCTTATTAAACTGTGGCTTCTTCTCCCTCTGCTTATTTTCAACTTGTTTCACTTTTAATAAGGTTTTAATAAGTACTTTAGCCTGCAAATGCAATGTGCAAGTGCAATGTGCAAATGCTTGCTTGCAAATGCAAGCTGCAAATGCAATGTACAAATGCAATGTGCATATGCAAGCTGCAAATGCAATGTGCAAGCTGCAATAACACACAAACCAGACAATAAGCAGATTTAATAAGCAGTTTTAAAGCCGATAATAAGCAGTTTAATAAGCAGAATTAAGCAGTTTATTAGCAACTTCATGACTCATCCGGGGCATCGCCCAGGTTTGAAAGCCTCGTATAATATAAGATTCAGTTTTCACATTTAATACGGTTGTATTTATGACTCAAAACCAAAAACATCGAAAACTCAGTGTTTACAAAATCCACGTGTCAAGTTTGTGTTAGAAGTTATTTATAAAGAAATTAATTATATGACTGAAAAATAAAAGGATTATTTTCTTTAGCTTTGTTGACTTTTTTCAAATATCCCATGAGTTTTTCGTTATTGTTTTTACGTGATAACGTAAAATTATTATTGTATGCCTATAAATTAGGTCTTTTATTTGATAAATTACTTTAGTTACAATTTACATATGATAAGCCAAATGCTTTTTTGGTTAGTTTTTTTTATATGTGATTCATACAATATTGATGATACTATAGTTACTATTATATATGATAAGCTAATGTGTTTTTTTGTGCATTTAGGTGAGTTACTACGATATAGATGATATTTTAACGTATACCACTAGTACAAAAAGTGTATTTGGTCACACATGGGCAAAATGGAACGGCCAGACATTCACATATTTATGTGGCTAAAGGTACCAAAATAGACAACATTTACTAATTTGCCACATATGAAAATTTTGATTGCGTGACCATTAGAACTGTATTGCCACACATTCGAACATTATGTGGCTAAAGCTAACTGGTAATATTATTTAGCCACATATGAATTTGGAACGCATGACAAATACAAGTAAGCTTGAACCATTAGTCACGATATACATATAAATAGTGACAAATATATGTCACACACTTGAACAATGTGACCAAATTGGCATATATGGTCACATGAAGTAATTTTTTATGTGTCTAAATGATACAGTCAAGTTTTGTCACACATTATTTAAGGGTGATTGCTATCTTTTGCTAATTATTTAGCCACAGTCAAGTTTTGTCACAAATATATGTCACACACTTGAACATTGAGACCAAATGCCATATATGGTAACACTAAACGTTTTGACACACATTATTTAATTGTAGCCAACATTTGGCCACTTTATGCTTAATTGTATGTGACTAAATACCCAAAAAACATGCTTTGTGTGACTAAATATTACAAAAGGCCACACAAATATAAAATTTATGTGGCCATTGGATGACCAATAATCACACAAAATACATATTTTTTGACTTTAAACAGTATATGGTCACACTTATTAACGCTTTTGGTCACTTTATCCAGTAGATATGGTCACGTAACTTAATATGTGTGTTTAAAGTTTAGTTTGTGTTAGCTTGCCAAAATCTAATATGTATAGTCACATTTACTTCTATGCACGATCATGTGACTATATGCCTTTACAGTAGCCATAGTATATCACAAATGTGTGACTAAATTATGTTTATGGCCACATTTAAGGTGATTATATGTGACCAATATAATCAAAACAGTCACATCATGAAGTATTCATGTGGCTATTATTTAGAGCAAAATGTAAAATCAGATGTGACCAATATATTCATAACAAGAAAATAAAAAAGGATTTTACACCCTAGTGAGAATCGAACCCGCGACCTCCCTTACGGAAGTCAAGTGGGTTACCATCTTGCAAGAGTAACCTATTCGTTAATGTAATGCATATTCTTTTTAATATAGAAGTTTAAGCTTCATTGTTTTTGGCTAGTAGCTTAAAAAGTGCTTATAGAAACCGCTTATTAAACCGTGACTTCTTCTCCCTCTGCTTATTTTCAACTTGTTTCACTTTTAATAAAGTTTTAATAAGTAATTTAGCCTGCAAATTCAATGTGCAAATGCTTGCTTGCAAATGCAAGCTGCAAATGTAATGTACAAATACAATGTGCATATGCAAGCTGCAAATGCAATGTGCAAGCTGCAATAACACACAAACCAGTCAATAAGCAAATTTAATAAGCATTTTTAAAGCCGATAATAAGCAGTTTAATAAGCATAATTAAGTAGTTTATTAGCAACTTCATAACTCATCTGGGGCATCGCCCGGGTTTGAAAGCCTCGTATAATATATGATTCAGTTTTCACATTTAATATTGCTGTATTTATGACTCAAAACCAAAAACTTCGATCAAAACTCAGTTTTCTAGAATCCACGTGTCTGTTTGTGTGTAGAAGTTTATTATAATTAATTTTATTATATGACTAGAAAATAAAAGCGATTTTTTTCTCTTTAGCTTTGTTGATTTTTTCAAATATCCCATGAGTTTTTCGTTATTGTTTTGACGTTTTGATTAAACGTATAAATTATTTTTGTATGCGATAATAAAATTAATAATATTAGGGCTTTTATTTTAAATTACTTTAGTTACAGTTTTACATATGATAAGGCCAAATGCGTGTTTGGTTCAGGTTTTTTTTATATATGTGATTCTTACACAATATTGATGATACTATAGTTAACTGATGTTGTTTATGATAAGCTAATGTGTTTTTTTTGTGTCGTTTTAGGTGAGTTACTACGTTATAGATGATATTTTAACGTATACCGACATAGCTACAAAAAGTTTATTTGCGCTCACACATGGGTCAAAATGAAACGGCAGGACATTCACTATTTATGTGGCTAAAGCGTCCCAAAATAGACAACATTCTAACTAATTTGCCACACTTGAAAATTTTGATTGCTATGAACCACATTAGAATGTATTGCCACACTATTCGAACATTTATGTGGCTAAAGCTACCTGGTAATATTATTTAGCCACATATGAATTTGGAATGCATGACAAATACAAGCTTGAATCATTAGTCATGATATACATATAAATAGTGACAAATATATGTCACACACTTGAACAATGTGACCAAATTGGCATATATGGTCACATGAAGTAATTTTTTATGTGTCTAAATGATACAGTCAAGTTTTGTCACACATTATTTTACGGGTGATTGCTATCTTTTGCTAATTATTTAGCCACATATGAATTTGGGACGCGTGACAAATAAAAAGTAAGGTTGAATCATTAGTTACGATATACATATAAATAGTGTGTCATATTATATGTCATTCACTTGAACATTGTGACCCAAATGCCTATATAGGGTCACCACTTATACGTTTGGTCACAGCATTATTTAAGTGTAGCCAACATTTAGTACATATGGTCACGTAACTTAATATGTGTGTTTAAAGTTTAGTTTGTGTTAGCTTGCCTAAAAGACCCTTATGAGATTGTCACATTTACTTCTAGTAAGATCATCTTGTGACTTATATGCCTTTACAATAGCCAGTCATATTACAATGTGATTACATTATATGTTTATGGCCACATTTAAGGTGATTATATGTGACCAATATATTCATAACAGTCACATCGTGAAGTATTCATGTGGCTATTGTTTAGAACAAAATGTGAAATCGGTCATCATTAAATTTTATGCTTTGTGCGACTAAATATTACAAAAGGCCACACATTCGAACATCATGTCGCCATTGGATAAACAATAGTCACACAAAATACACATTTATTCACTGTAAACAACATATGGTCACACTTATTAACACTTTTGTCCACTTTATGCTTAATTGTATGTGACTAAATACCCAAAACAAACAGGCTTTTTGTGACTAAATATTACAAAAGACCACACAAACATAAAATTAATGTGGCCATTGGATGAACATTAGTCACACAAAATACACATTTCTTCACTTTAAACAGCATATGGTCATACTTATTAAAACTTGTGGCCACTTTATGCTTAATTGTATGTGACTAAATACCCAAAACAAACATGCTTTGTGTGACTAAATATTACAAAAGTCCACACAAACATAAAATTCATGTGGCCATTGAATGAACCATAGTCACACAAAATACACATTTCTTCACTTTAACAGTATATGGTCACACCCATTAACACTTTTGGTCACTTTATCCAGTACATATGGTCATGTAACTTAATATGTGTGTTTAAAGTTTAGTTTGTCAAAAGCTAATGTGTATAGTCGCATTTACTTCTTTATGCAAGATCATGTGATTAGATGCTCTTGTACAGATCGCCAAAGACATTCACAATATGTGTGACTTATATTAATGTTTATGGCCACATTTAAGGTGATTATATGTGACACATATATATATCAAAATGTCTCATCAATAAAGATATTCTTTGGCCTATTACTTTAGAGCCCAAAATGTAAAATCGGATGTGACCAATATATTCATAACAAGAAAATAAAAAAATATTTTACACCCTAGTGAGAATGGAACTCGCGACCTCCCTTACGGAAGTTAAGCCTTCATTAATGTTTGGCCTAAGTTGCCTTTATAAGAGTGCTCTTTTTAGCAACTGCGTTTAAATCGCTTTGAATTCTTCCCCCACTGCTTATTTTTAACTTGTTTCTACTTAATATAGTTTTTAATAAGTCACTGTTAGCCTCAAATCAATGTCTGCAAGTGCAATGTGCACAAATGCCCAAGCTTGCAAATGTAATGTAAAATACAATTGTGCATTTGCACAATCTGACAAATGCAATTGTGCAAATGCGATTTCTTGCTATAATGCAAGCCGGCATAATGCAATGTAACAAATTGCGATGTGCATATGCCATTGCTGCAAATGCCAATGTGCAAACTGCCAATAAACACAAAACCAGCCAGATTTACATAAGCAGTTTTTAAAGCGATAATAAGCCAGTTTAATATGACAGAATTAAGAAGTGTTTACCAACTTATAACTGATCAGGAGCATCGCGAGAGGGTGTTTGAAAGCCTCGTGTAATATAAGATTGAGTTTTCACATTTAATACGGCTGTATTTATGATTCAAAACCAAAAACTTCGATCAAAACTCAGATTTCTAGCTCTGATCCACGGTTGAGTTACCATAGCCATGAATGTAATTCCTCATTTACAGATCCATTAATGCACATGAAGGTTTTGGCGTTACAAAATGCAAAAAGATTCCAAATTAACTATCATTCAATACAAAAGAATAAGGAGTAACATTTGTTTTATACTTTCACATTTTATACCATATTTAACACATATCAATTTCTTGAGAAAGCCATTGTGTTGTCATTGTTTTTTACTATTTTTCGTTTTTTAATGGAAGATGGAGGTGAAGAATTGGCAAACATATTGATTACAAGGTAAACCATTTTTAGGGTATGGAGCTTCTAATTTTCACCAAAAGTCATAAACCAACAAGGCAGCTGAGTCACGCATACATGGCCGTAACGACAGAATAGATATGCATGGCTCGTACACATCCTCGTTCGAGTAAAACCCAAGGTTAGTCATTAGGAAAGGGAAGTAAATGGTTGTTAAATAAAATTCACAAAACGTCTTGATCATAGGATGACAAAGACAACCTAAGTTGGCGTTCCCATAACGGTCAACTTCCCATACATCCCATACTTTACATACTTTACAAGATAAGTGGTGATATCGGCCACTTTTTACAAGACTTTACATCGTTGATTTATATAACGTATCAACGAATAATCGATCCTTTCGAGTGATTCCATCGGTATAAGTATCATTGACCCGACTATTTGTCATCCTTCTCTTTTTTGCTGCTTTTTCTATTTTTCCATTTTTTTAAAGACAAATCTTGGTGTAATTTCACCGTCTTCACCATCATAATTTTTTCAGATAATTTTTCCTTTCAACACTTCACTTCGGACATAATACATAATCGTGAAAGTAGCAAAATACTCGAGCTACATACTTCCCCATTGCATTGTGCAATTTCCCGACCATAACAAAGATAGAAAAATTTCACTTTGACGCGGGAAATACAAAACTTTACACGAAAGCAACTAGCAACTTTGATTAAAATAGGCTTAATCTACACGGTAGGCTAAGGTGTAAAGGTGTAATGAAACATATAATTGGTGTAGAAAAAGACAGGAATGGCTTGACAGGTTTTTCTAGGGGATATTACTCTTAAAGTGAGAGTAAACAAAGGGTTACACGAGGGTTAACTAACCAGTGTAGTTAGTTAATTTTACAACATGTAGGCTTTTTGGTGTATTCCTAGAAATTTACCAGTTAAACATGTTACTCTAACTAAATCCATAGTACTCATCATTGTGGTCTCGAGTGATATACCAAGCCAAGTTCTAAAGTCTACTACATCACCGACACACTCATAATTTTTATGGAATTTTTGGTAAGCATTTAAAAAAAGGGGGAAAAAAATTTTTTACTTAATTCTCACAATTTGGCATTAAGGTTATAGTGCGCGAGGTCATGTAACTAGTGATTTTTATAAAAGTTATGCTAAAAATTTGAAATTTGGCCTATTTTTAAGCACACAACATGTTATTTTGTAAAAAGAAGGTCAAGTACGTTCTAATTCTCCATCCCTCCACTTAAATTATACAACGTCCTCGTTGTATAGATAAAACTATTAAATAATGTGAGAAATAGAATTAGAACGAGGACCTCCCCTGATATGTTACTCGAAATGATTCTCCAAGTTGAGTTGTTAAGCAAAAAGTGTGTTGATGAGGGCTTCAGAATGCCCGTAAATTCAACAAACGTCATTTTTAGAGTATACCTCCACAATTAGTTGATTTTGTCTCAGCAAGGTCCTGCATAAAAGAATATAGACTAAATATATTCTAGTATCTCCGATAATTGTACGAGTTAGTAGTCCATAATGCGCCGTAATCATGGTTATTGAATATGTCGTATTTGACAAATCGTGACAGAAAATCGCAGAAAAAATAAAAAGGGATAACGGTCCATTAGAGTCAATACGTCGTCTCCTAAAGAAGGGATACGCCGTATTGGTAACCTAGGAAGACATACTTGATACAAAAATTTGAAAATTACATCCGGGGTGTACTCCCGGAACACTTTTGTTTTTGTGAGAGTCTTTTAAGTTAACTACCCTTCGCTCACGTCACACATTCTATAACTCTATAACCTCATCATCATCTTGACAATGTTACCTTCGTAATATTTCTTCAATCGTTGTCTATTCACCTTGAATCTAAACCCGTCCCTGTCCGTGATTTCTATAGCCCCATGCGGATACACCATTTTAACAATGTTTGGACCGCTCCATTTCGACTTAAGTTTTCCAGGGTACATCTTCAGACGGGAATTATAAAGTAGCACTTGATCGCCTATCTTAAAATCTTTATCACCACGAAGTCTAGAATCATGCCATTTCTTGGTCCGTTCTTTGTAAATTCTAGTATTCTCATAAGCACCATCTCTTAATTCGGCTAACTCATTAACTGCAAAGACAAATTCCGCTATAAGCATTAAATCCATATTACATTGTTTTAATGCCCAATGTGCCTTATGCTCGATTTCTACGGGTAAATGGCATGCTTTCCCATAAACTAATCTAAAAGTTGTACACCATGTCGGTGTTTTGTAGGCCGTCCTAAACGCCCACAATGCATCGTTAAGTTTTTCCGACCAACCTTTAGGATTGTACCCCACTGATCTATCTAGGATACACTTTAGTAACTTCAGTTTGTCCATTAGATTAAGGGTGATATGCCGTGGATAATTTGTGAGTCACACCATATCTTTGTAAAGCTTTTTCAAGCTGATAATTACAAAAATGTGTCCCTTTATTACTAATCAAAGCTTTAGGAATTCCAAACCTAGCAAATAACTGTCTTAAAAATTTAACCACAACGCGCGCATCATTCGTAGTAATGCTTGAGCTTAACCCATTTGGACACATAATCGACAACCACCAATATGTATTTATTACCTCTAGATTCGGAAACAGTCCCATAAAATCTAATCCCCAAACATCAAAGACTTTGCATACTTGAATGTTATTTTGAGGCATTTCGTTCCTTGAATATATGTTCCTCGATCTTTGACATGTATCACATCGTCTTACGTACTCATTAGCATCCTTAAAGACACTAGGCCAATAGAATCCGGACTCGTAAACCTTTTTCATGGTAACATTAGCACTATGATGCCCACCAGTAGGTCCCGAATGACAATGCGCCAGAATTTCGAGGGTTTTACTTCCAGCCACATATCTTCTCATTATAATATCCGCGCATAGTTTAAATGCATAAGGTTCTTCCCAGAAGTAGGTCTTGACTTGCGAGAAAAACCTCCTTTCTTTTTGAAAGGACCAATTTAGTGGGAACAACCTTTTACCACAATGAAAATTAACAAAATCTCTGCATAACCATGGTTCATAGTTATTAGACTTGATTTAAACGCCATTAAATGCTCTACAGAGAATTTATCAGCAATTCCCTCCTCACTTAACACCCCCGTATGCGGATTCTCTAACCTAAATGAGTGATCTGCGGCCAAGTCTTCTGCTTCCTTATGTTTCTCCAATACTTGACAAGGGATAGTGAAACTCGTGGGGTCTTTTTATTTTGATGGCAGTTCGTTGAGCAAGACAGTTGAGCACCTTTCGTTCATTGTTTCCGTAAAAGCTTCTTCAAGTCTAGATTTATTCGTCAGTAAATTCTTCGGATATTAAGCGTGTTTTGGTATTTTCATTAGGGCTTCGATAAACGGAATATTAATATCAAGTTGTTTTAGGTTCTCCAAAAAATTTCATTGCAGTGCTTCTTCTTTTTCTTTTCTCACCGGTTTGGGAAAGGAACAGATGATTGTTGTGGTTTTACCAATGGTTGAGTAGTCCTTTCATGAATACTTGAAGATTTATTTTCCACACCATCATCATGCGGCTTTTCCTGCACATCTTGTTCAAATCTGGAGGTTCGTTCTTGTTGAATCCAGTTTTATTAATTTTTTTCCTATGGCTGGATTCAGACATCATCTTTCCTCCCCTGGTTGTCACTCCTTTGACTTTGTTTTTTGGAATCAAAACATTACTCATAACCTTTGACAATTCGTTCACCTCGATCGTCAGCTCACTCAATAAGTTGCTTCGTGTTTTTAACAAAAGCTCGTTGGTGGTTCTAAATTCTTTAATGAATATCTCCATCTCCTCGTGTTCACGTTTACCTTCATCAATGAATTTAGCCAACATTTCTTCCATAGTTAACCTTCTTGTAGGGTAATTGAATCGGTAAGGAGGCTCTCTGAAAACGGTACCTGAAAAAAAGACATAATTCGAAGTAAAACTATTCTAGAAAACTAAACTAGAAAGCTAACTAAAACTGTTGTTGTATCAGACAGTCGATACGTCGTATTCAGTAACGTGGATACGCCGTATCGATGTTTGATGTCAAATACGATGTATTCAAAGAAAATGAATACGCCGTATTCAATAAATAACAACAGACAGTAGAAATACAGATTTATACTAAAAATACCAATAAAAACAAAAAATTAAACAATCGCACTCCCCGGCAACGACGCCAAAAACTTGATGTGTCGTTGTGTGGTGTTAATTTTATGATTTCAAGTTTTAAATTTATATTTTGCCGACTTAACCAAAAACAACACGTTTAACTTGCATGTAACTCGTCGGTGTAGTTTTCCGTAGTAAGTAGGGTGTCAATCACTAAGAGTGGAAGTTAACTCTTAATTCTACTGGTATTTTATTTATCTAGGTTTGGTACTAATCTAACCTAATTATTCTAATTAAATCTAATTAAACCTAAATTAATGCAAAGGGGGGTTTTCAGCCTAAGAGACTGGCACGATTTTAGTTCTAATTATCCCAAGGATATGATAAATAATGCACACAAGTGATTAACAAAACATTGAGAAGCGATCAAACGTAAGGAAAATGTATTAGCTAGTTTAATCTAATATTATGCCTTGGTTGTCTATTCGTGCAATGATTGTATTAATTCGTTGGTGCTATATCATTCCAAAGTTAGGATCTTCTCCCTAGACTCGAGGTTTATCGCTAGTTAATTCTGTCACAATTAACCTAAACCCTCATAAAGCTCACATCGTTGATTATAATCAACAGGAAACTATATTGGGGTTATATTGAATCCTAGTTCATGGAGGCTTTACCAACTTACTGCTTAATTGAAATTCATATACTAGTAGTCCACGCCCACTTAACTACCTATGGAAACAGGACGTTATGTGTAATCCTAAGTCACCGGCTTAGTCTACCTATCCACTTAACCATAGATCAAAAACGGGTTTTCTATGTGGCGATCCCTATTATTCTAGTTTAAATTGAATAAGCGTTACTTTTCTTATCCCGTAATCTTAGGCCTACGCCCAAACAACACCGAAGTTGCAGCGCATTAAATATGTAGGACTAGACCTAGTTGAATGATAGGTAAAACACATAATTAAGCACATAAACGGGTATGTAGTGATAAACATAATCAACATACAACGAATAAAGAAAAATTGATATAAAGACAAATCAAAACATTATATTATCATACACATGGCTAATACCTAAAGGTATTATCCAATAGTCATTGTAATAATACACGAAATCATAGATGAACGATTAAACATAATGCTAACCGAAGGCGTATAAAGGTTTGGTATTTATAGACTCTAAAAATTGGTCAATACGGCGTATTGGAACTCAATATGGCGTATTGGGGTTGCATGATGTGGGCTCCAAGAATAAAATATTCCATAATTTTCTTGAGCTGGTTCTGATACGCCATATCCGTTTTGGATATGCCATATCCGTTGGATACACCATATCCGTTTTCTAGATATGGTATATTGACCAATATGGAGTATTGGTTCTTCGGATACGGCATATTGACCAATATGGAGTATTGAGGTTTTGGATATGGAGTATTGGCTGAAACGTGCTTTTCTTGATAGTTGACCAAAGTATCATATACGGCGTATCTGTTGATGTGGATACGGCGTATTCTTCAAAAGTCACGCAATGGTCTTGAGTTCTTCAAAGTATTTAGATATGGCGTATTCATGTCAGAATCAATCAACTTTCTCAAACTCTTCGTTTATGCTTCAAAACACTTCCTTTTCTTCATCGCTTGCTGAATGTTCGATAATAACTGAGATTCATACAAATAAGTGATTAAGTATCAAATCTTATATAAAACAATATAAAACGAGTATTATACATGGGACAAATGATGCTAATAAATAGATGTTATTTGATGTCATCAATCAACACACAACCTAGTCCTAACCTGGACGCATCACAATATACCATAAAATCTTCCGGTCCATCGGGGAGAGCTAGAACAGGTGCATTACACAACTTATCCTTTAAAGTTTGAAATGCATTCTCCTCTCTCACCCATTCGTAGGAACTGACTTTTCTTAGTCAAGAAGTAAGTGGCTTAGCTATCTTAGAAAAGTTCTCAATGAATCTACAATAATACCCTGCCAATCCTAAGAACGAACAAACTTCAGACGGAGTTCTAGGGGCTTTCCAGTTTCCAAACAGCTTCAATCTTACTAGGGTCTACATGAATCACATCCCCATTAATCATGTGCCCAAGAAACTGTACTTCTCGCAACCAGAATTCACACTTAGAAAACTTTGCATACAGTCTCTCCTTCTTGAGCAGTTCTAATACCAATCCTAAATGTTCTTCAGGTTCCTCCTGAGTCTTAGAGTAAATCAAGATATCATCAATGAACATTATCACAAACTTGTCTAGATAAGGCCTACACACTCGGTTCATCAGATCCATAAATACCGCTGGTGCGTTAGTCAAACCAAAAGGCATTACTGTGAACTCGAAATGTCCATAACGAGTTCTAAACGTGGTCTTTTGGAATGTCATCCTCATGCACCCCCTGCTGATGGTATCCAGACCTAAGATCTATCTTAGAGAAGTGTTGTGATCCTTGAAGTTGGTCAAATAAGTCGTCAATCCTATAGAGTGGATAACGATTCTTGATGGTCAACTTATTCAACTCTATAATAAATACACGTCCTAAAGGATCCACCTTTTTCTTAACGAACAATACCGGTGCTCCCCAAGGCGATGAGCTTGGTCGAATGAAACCTTTGTCCTGGAGTTCCTTGAGTTGGCCCGATAACTCCTCCAATTCAGAAGGCGCCAAACGATAGGGAGACTTTGCAACCGGCATTGCTTCAGGGATTAACTCAATACGAAACTCAATTTCTCGATTAGGTGGAAATCCTGATAAGTCATCCAGAAATACCTCAGGAAAAACTCTCACTACAATGATCTCTTCTTGTTTCTTCTCTTTAGCCTTAGCGCTCATTAATTGTCTCGCCTTCTCTTCCGGTCTCTCCCCTATAACTCTAAGTACTTTACCGCCCAGTAGTGGTATTCTAACTACTTTCTTATGACAAATTATCTCAGCCCTATGGTTAGACAACCAATCCATTCTTATGATCATATCGAAACTCCCGCTTCTAAACGGTATCAAAATTATATCAAATACGTGACCTTCTATTTCTAGTTTACATCCCTTTATGACCTTATCGATTTCTACTAGCTGCCTGCTAGCTATCTCAATCTCATAACTGAAACCTAAATCACTGGGCTTTATGTCTAACAGAGGTATAAAGGTAGTGGAAACAAAGCTATAGTCGGCACCAGAGTCAAAAAAGGTAGTGGCATAATGATCATTTAGAGTAAACGTACTCCTTACGATGTTCAAGTCCTGGCGAGCCTCCTCTGCTCCCAACATGCATCCCCTTCCTCTTGCCTAGTTCCCTTTGGTTTCTACGACCCTGACCCCCATTAACAGCCACGACTTAGTTCTGATGGTTTCCTCCTGGCCTTTGAGCCTGATTCAACCTAGGACATGTTGCCTTGATGTGATCGGTACTACCACACTCGTAACAGGTTCTAGCAACTGGGTTTCTAGCATTGATGGGGTTCACATTCCTAGGCACCACTCTACAATCCTTAGCAAAATTTCCTGGGCGGTTACAGTTGAAACAAGCGAGAAAAGGTGTTTTAGTTGAATGGTGATAGTTACAGGTGGTACACTTGGGTGTCGTACCCGTGTACTCTCTCCTAACAGGGTTTGTGGTTGTAGCGAAAGCATTTCCAGTCCTAGTCCTCTTGTTATCGTCCCTTCCATTCCTATCCTTACTAGGTTCTCCCCCATTTCCTCTCTTCTCAAGGTTTCTTTTTGATTAACCCATTCCTAAGGGCTTCATCAGTCAATGTGTCAGCTATCTGCACAGCCTTTTGGATGGTCTTTGGTTCCGTTGCTGCCACCATTCCTCGAATTTGTAGAGCAAGGCCATACACATACCTTTCAATCCTCTTACCTTCTGGGGTTACTAAGTGAGGAACTAACCTAGCCAACTCATGAAACCTATCAGTATATGCAGCATGGCCAGCCCCGACCATGGCGTGATTTCACAACTCAGTTTTGCATCTCATTACTCCGGCAAAATTCCTCTCTAGTCAAAGTCTTAAAGTCTTCCCAAGACATACCTACAGCGGCTTCTCGACCTTGTGTGTGGATTTGAGAGTTCCACCACGTGAGAGCCTTACCAACAAATGAACCAGCAGTGTACTTCACCTTCTGACTATCCCTACACCCACTCATATCCTGAACTGACTCCATCTTCTCAATCCAACGTGTATAAACTATGGCACCTCCCTTACCATCATACTCCTTTGGGTTACAAGCTAATTACTCCTTATAGGTACAACCCCTACGGTCGTTGTTCTCAATGACATTCCTAACATCACCCCGGATGTGGTCATTGGTGGCATTACTATTTTGATTCCTACCATTTCGTTGACCTCTACCTTGGTCGCCTACTTGGGCTACAATAGTGGGAAGTAAATTCTGCAACTGTTGTGCAATGATGGTGGAGAAGTCGGGGACTCCATCAACACCATCATTCACCTCTCTACCTTGACCGCCTACTTGTCTACCTTGACCATCAATCCTACCATCACCCTGATCACCAGAACGACCTCTAGTCCTACCACCACCTCTACCGGCTCGTCCACCCGTTCCCCCTCCTCGTGATGCGGCAGCAGGCCGGCCAACACTTTGGGTCGTCATCGTAGGCGGCATTATCTACACGAGGGAGAACATGGGCAACGTTAGGTAGGCGGGATGGTCAATACGCATAGGATAACTTAATATACTATACCCCGCATCATACGGTCCTAAGGTGTCAACACCGATTTGTGTGAACGATAATACTAAATACGCGTGGGTCGTGATACGTTTAATTACATTGGCCACCATATTTATACCTGTATCCTTTCCCAGTTGTACTTAGTATTAGGCTCACACATTTCAATGAATGACTTAACTAATACTATATACCATATAACCACATAAGCACGTATAAGCGGAACACCGCGCACATAGATCCTACGACGCAACTATATGCAGGTTCCTAGGTTATAGTCTAGGCCAAACCACCTAGTTCTCTATAACCTTGGCTCTGATTACCATTCTGTCACACCCCGTCATAGGCGAAAACATAAGAATGCAACATAATGATCAATCATAACACAAGATACATAATAGAGAAATACTAAGATGCATAAATGAAAAGTGTCATGATGACCATCAACCTCAATACAACAGAGTGATGTCATAAATAAAAAACACAGCACATGGTCGCCATTTATTACAATCATAAGCCCACGCAGGGGTCCATAAATCTTAAACCTCAATCCTCAAGAAAACAAATCCTTAACATACTTCAACAAGCAAGACCCCTCAAACATGATCCGTACAGGATACACTTAAAGTCTGCTATCACACATCTTAACCTTAACGATCATTCTCTTCACATGAAAATGATACTCGAAAACGTCAACAATAATGTTGGTGAGCTCATAGGTTTGATTCAAAACCCAGTCGTTGTGCTAAGATCTCAAACAGTTGACAATTGTGCTAAATTAGAGTGAATATATGCATAACAATCACACAACCCAGACTTAGCATCCACGCTAATCATGTACCATAGACCTCAGCATCCCGCTAGTCTTATCACCGGCGTGTACCACCGCTCTTAGGGTCGCAACCCCGAATGACATACCGAACCTAAAGCCTACCAGCTAGAGCTATATTTAGGGTGAAGAACCACACAGAACATCGTACCAACACATATCATTCACATAGCAGTCATAAGCACATCAATTGTCCCAAAACAAAACCACATTTCGCACAGTTCAGAAAACAGTTCAAAACACATTCGAGTATCATTTTCCCCTAACGAAAAAGATTTAAAAAGTGGGGCTATGAGAACTCACCTCGAGCAAAAGCCTCAACCAGCCAACTCATTATCACACAAGCAAATGCAACGACGTCCGCACACGACCTAGTCCAGTTAACGTCCCATTTATCATTTATTACCAAAACAGTTTTTCAGGTTTGATGCATAGAGGTCAAACGCATGTTGTACGGTTATCTTTAACGTTTTAGTGGTGTGATGGTTGACGACTTAACTCCAAAAGATACCATTTCAAACCCGTATCTTAGTACAATATACTCATACTATTTAAGTAAAATAGTTAAGTAATATAAGATAATAAATACTTATAATATACTTCGATAAGTCCATTCGGTACACTTAGTTACAATAAATATACCATTTATACTATACGAAATGAAACGTTTGTTTACGTTAAACATTTTAGAAGAGTTTCGAGAAAAATTATATTTTTCGTCTTTTTGTCGACGTATTAAAATAATAATATTTTATTATTAAATAAAAAAAATCACATTATAAGTAAAACTTCTAAGTATAGACTTTTTACTAAATTTCGGCATGACCTGTACGTTTATGTCGTTTCTCAAGGTTTTTAAACCTCATTTTCAAGCAAATTTCCAATATTTCGACACTTTCCGACCAAATTCTAAAAATCACATTTCACGACTATTACCAAAATACATTCTTAAAACGACTTTCAATATAGCTTCACAAGTATTTTTCACTTCCCAAAAGTTCGTCAAAACTCTCAAAACGACTAGTTAACTCTTATTGGGCTTTAAGACCCAATAAGGATCCATTATGGTTTTACATATCCAAAATACACCTTTAGCCCAATATCAAAATCAGATAATAAGTTTTTAAAAAAATAGCTTAAACCAAAATAATTCGACTCAATAAGCAACTCAAAAGCTACGCCAATTGAGCATATGGGCCGTGAGCCCAATAGCTCCAAAACCACATTAATAAGCTTAAATATAAGCTAATAAGCTACGTAAGGTATTCGGCTATCACCGTAAGCTACCAAAATAATCCACAAAATACGACATACTAGAGTAATCACCAAAAACACTTTTCTCAAAAGTCTTAAAATTTTCGTGAGCTTATAAGCCCAAAATAAGCCCATTCGAGCCAAAAAATAAGCCAAATAAGCCACAAACAAAATAAGCTACATAGCAAGCAAATGTTTTTCAACCATCACGACCACGATATCAAAACTACAAAACCCCTTTGTCCCTTTTTGAATTCGACGCAAACAAACACCCCACTTTGTAGTTTGTTTAACGTTTCAAGGTGAGCCGTATATCGTAAGAGACACAAATGGTAAGTTTTAAATCTTTTGTTCGAGTTGGGAACCAATAAGTTCACCGGAAGTTATTATGATAATACCTCAATTGAGAATATTATATTTTGGTATTTTTACCAATTTGTGAATTTTATTTCTTTTTATGGACAATGTTTTTATATTTTTGGTTTTTTCTTTTGTTTTTATATGATAATTATACTAGTAAAAGAAAATGAAAAATATTTTTGTACTTTTTATGTTTTTATAGAAGAAAATATTCACATATGTAAATAAAAATTTCCAAACGTAACGAAATTCGTTTCAAAGCCTCCCCGGCAGCGGCGCCAAAATTTGACTCGCGCAAACTCACCCCTTAAAACCTATCTATATGTGATATAAATACACCGAGGGACGAAATCACGCGAGATCAAGAAAACCGGAAGCAGTATAGGGTGTCTCCGGGTCGTTATGTCCCAACGAGGCTGAAATGGAAAATCGCAAGACGATTGATGATTTGTGTTTGGATGTCACAAGGAATGATTTGGCACTAAAATTTATAACAATAAGCAAAAACACATAAAAATAGCAAAGAGAATAAACTAGAACAAGAATCAAAACTAGGAATGACAAAAACACGTTAAAACTTTAAACTAAGACACAAATAAGCTCAAATAAACTTAAGATAAGTTAAATAAGCTAAACTAACTCTAAATAAGCAAATATAAAAAGCAATTAAGCTAAATTTAACAAGATAAACACAACAGTACTAACAACAGTACTAACAGTTTTAACTACCAGTACTAACTTGGAGTTAGTACTGCTAGGCTAAAGTTAGTACTGTTAGCTTAAGGTTAGTACTGCTAGGCTAACAAGACTTAAAGAATTAATAAATAAATAAACAAGCTAAAACAGAAGTTCACCTAACCTTAATAAGCACTTAGTAATTGGAATAAGCAACTAAAATAAACTAAAATGATAAATAAGCTAGAAAACTAAAACTGATAAACTGTTGAGAATACTTTAAAAAGGAAAATAAACTTAAATAAGCAAACAGTAAAGGAAAATGGTTTAATCTACTCTAAAAAGCTGAAACAATCTTTAAATAAGCAGAAATAATAAGCTAATAAGGTAGAATGAACTACCAGTACTAACAGTTCTAACTAACAGTATTAACTGTAGTTAGTACTGCTAGTGCTGAGTTAGTACTGCTACCTTTTGAAATCCAAGAAAATGAACTAGCAGTACTAACTTGGAGTTAGTACTGGTAGCTTTAAGGTTAATACTGCTCAAAAAGTGAACTAGCAGTATTAACTTATAACTAACAGATTTAACAAGTAAACTATCAGTACTAAGTAAGAAAGTAAAGTAAACACTTTTTAACTAGCAAATAAGCAAAATAAGCACTTAAAACAGTTCTGCAGAAAATAAGAACAATAAGGAAAAGAAAAACTTACAACACCCTTGCTCAAAACAGGGTCAAACAGAGAATCTACAAGCTCTAGCTTGTATAAAACAAGCTAGTGAGAGTCCATAAGCCCATCCAGAACTGGCTTATCATCCAAAACATAAGCTGTGGTATATTTGAGAGTGATATTTGTGATTTTCTCTTTACTACTTAACTTTTTCTCTTTACTTAATGAAAACAGCTTATGATAAGCTGTGGTGAGATGATTTTAAACACAAAACAATATGATTGAGAAACTTAACACTGGTATTGTAATATTGACTTTAAAAACTTCAAACTTGCATTAATCTTGAAAGTGTTACAAAGATGAAAGTAAAAGCTGTAAATGACTTGGAACAAACTGAAAATAAGCTAAATTATTTTGTAAGATTAAAAACTAAAAAACTAGATGCCTCAAAGGCTTACAAAAAGCTCTATTTATAGCCGAAGTCTTCAACTTGCAGCTTGCTCTTCTTTGGAGAGCAAAAACGAAGTGTGCTTGTTGTGTGAGGTAAGTCCTAAAACAAATCCCAGCCTTCAATCCCTTTTGTGCTTCTTTTGAAACAATCTTAGCCATCGAAAATGTTTTGGGAATGGTGAGGGATTGCCAACATG
>BQNB010000871.1:15000-127591 GCA_026074375.1 Tanacetum coccineum | reverse complement strand
CGTCTTGGTTTAGGAATGATGGAACACATTCCATAAATCATCTTAGTTCGCTTCTCTTTCTTCTGTCTCAATTCTATTCCGTGTTCCATTATGTGTCGTGACAACTTAAATACTTCATCCGAAGTACTTTAAGCATATTTAATTCTCGAAATGCAAATTAAAATGTCACTCCTCTTCGTAAAATTTTCGTAAAAAACCAAGTCCAAAAATCCTTGGCTGAGGGCGGCCCCCATATAGGAATATATTTGGGACCACCGGTAAATATGGGACCGCCACCAGCAAGTCACAAAATGGGACACTTAAACAAAAAAATTTCAAAACAGAAAAACAAACACCCCCTTACCTGCTGCCATTGACGAACACGACTCAAAATCCACCAAAACTCAAAATCAACCATCTAAACATCAATTGAAGATCAAATCAACACTAATAATCAATCCTAATATCACAAAGATCATCAATTGTAAGTCATTTCATCTATTTTCTTTCAATTTGAGTCTAGGGTTCATGATGAACACCAAAAATTTAGAAATTGGGGATTTTCATTTTTCATTTAATTTTGTACAATTAAGTAGTACTAGGATACAAAGTATAACAATATGCTTCCACGTATAATATAGATATTTTGCATACATAGTGAATTTGTTGAATTTGATTCAGAACCAAAACCCCGATTTTATTTTCAAATCACTCACGTTAGGAACATAAAAAAATTGTTGTTATGCATTGTTAATTCAAGCACATGCATAATGATCTCATGAACAAATTTCGAGATACATAATTCATATGTATTTTTTGACTTGCTTGGATAAGCAAAATCAAATAAAGGAGCGTTTGGGTTTAACTCTTAGGATTTTTATTTCTTTTTTTATGTTTTGAGTTAGTGCCTAGTGTGTGTCTATATGCAACAAATGTGGAGTAACGATTAATATATAGGCTTGTTCATGATTTCTAGGTAGCAATGCCTCGAGCTACTGGTCTAGATCATCAAAAGACAAGAAACTACATACCCTTAATATCAAAAAAATGATTTTAGGTCAACCTTTTGCAAAACATAATTGTTGGTGAATACATCTTCATATGACTTAAATACTGCCAATAGTACAAAAGGAGTTTAGCACTGGCCAGAAGCACAAAGTTAGTACTGCCAAGAAAACTTAATACTGCTAGTTGAAGAAGTTTGTACTGCTAAATGGTCAAAGCTGATGATATGAAGATAAGAATATATGGAGAGCATTTCGGAATATTTAGTTTTGAATTGTAACTGTTCCTAATAGATAGGCAATAAATATTAAAGGCTCCTTGTAATTTCTATAAAAGTAATTCCTAGACAGTGATAAGTTTAGAACCTTTAAGATATACACTTAGAGAGAATTTGTAAATTGCTTCAAGGTTGTGTAACCCAGTACTTAGATAGTACACGTATTATTTATAATATTGGAGCAGTGATTTTTGGTGTTTATTGTTTGTAGATAATTCGTATACTGTTTTCATTCCATAGACATTTCTCTAGAGTATCCAAGTGTATTTCCGCATACACTTTGTTTATAATTCACAAAGGCTCAATCTTTGGTTATTATGATTCTTCCATGGGAGGGGGGGGGGAGGTAACAAACGTCTTTATATCTAACGAACCGATCAAGCGTGGGATCAACAAGTGGTAACAGAGCCTTGTGCTTGAGAAACTTAGAACTAGGGAAAATGGAATTAGAAAATTCCCAGAACAATTCATTGGCAAAGCTTCCCATTCTCAAACTAGGAGAGTATGAGATGTGGGAAATTAGAATCAAGGAGTACTTTCAGATTCAAGACTATGCATTATGGGAGGTAATAGAAAATGGAAATTCATGGGTGCCTATTCCTGTTACAGCCCCAGAATCTGGTCCATCAACAGCATTGAAGATGACCTGTGCCCTCTCCTACGTGAAGAAAGATTTGCAAGAAAGAAATGAAGTTAAAAGCCAGATAGTCCTACTCCTCATGGCACTCCCAAATGAACATCAGCTTAACGTTTAACCAGTATGCTGATGCTCAATCTATGTTTATTGCTATTAAAAGCTCGCTTTGGAGGAAATGATGCTACAAAGAAGACACAAAAGGCCTTACTAAAGCAACAGTATGAAAACTTCAATGCTTCTATGTGAAAGCCAGAATCTTTGACTCTATCTTTAACAGGCTACAAAAGCTTGTTAGTAGACTGGCAATTCTCGGTGTGGATACTCCTGCAGAAGATTTAAATGTTAAGTTTTTGAGAAGCCTACCTTCAGAATGGGATACTCATGTAGTGGTCTGGATGAACAAACCCGATTTCGAAACTATGGGTTTGGATTATTTGTTACAACAAATTTAAAATTGTTGAACAAAAGGTAAGAGAACTGTTGCCGCTAATAATGATGACAAGAACTTGGCATTTTTAACCTCTTCCAGTCCAAGCAGTACTAATACTATTAATACTGCTAACACTGGAGTTAGCACTGACAAGGTTAATACTGCTAGTACTGAAACTAGTACTGCTAGTTTTAGTGATGCCACTGTTTATGCCTTTTTGTCTACTCAACCACAAGGGTCACAACTTGTTCATGAAGATCTGGAGCAAATCCATGATGATGATTTAGAAGAGATGGATCTAAAGTGGAATATGGCATTGTTGAGCATGAGAGCAAGGAGTTCTAACAGAGACCTGGAAGGAAGATAGTTATTGTGGAAGAAGTACTTGCTGGGATAGACATATCCAAGGTAGAATGTTTCACTGTCACAAAATGGGACAATTTTGCTAGAGATGAGGAGTTCCAAGAAGCAAAGAAAGACAAAATTGGAAAACCAAGAACTCATCAAAAACAGTAAGGATTGAAGGATAGCCTCTTAAAAGGAAATGTTTGTTTATTTGAGGTGTGGTTTTGATTGTAGTGACAAGGGGGGAGCGATGAAGTTCAAGCAAACATTGCTCCATATTGGCATTCCACAGGCACTGAGTATCCAATGATAAACTTGTTCTAAAAAATGTTTGCAAAATATGAGCACTTAAAAAACAGATATGATGAATTTTACTAGTTTAAATTAGATGAATATCTGCTGTTTAAAAGCATCTACCTATCAAAGAGGTCTGTCAATTTTAAAGAACAAGTATGTTAATATAAAGAATCTGAAGTGTTGTTTTCGAAGAGATATCTTTGTTGAAAAGAAGTGTAGGTCCATAAGGATTATCTGAATGGATTAGTTAAACTGAAATGAGAAAGTTAAGGAAGAAAAAGAAGGGTTTGCGAATTTAAGCTAGCAAACAGTTTAAAAAACATCTAAAGACTTAGATGCTTTATTAGCAAGTCAGGTAACTGACAAGAGCAAAAGGGGCTTTGGTTACACTGCTGTCCCCTCACCTCATCCCTTAATTCTCAACAGACCAACACCTTTAGACCTGTCTTATTCAGGTCTTGAGGAATTCCAACACCCTGAGATAAATGGGTATGGTCCTAAGGATTCAAGTTTAAAGCCAACTAATGTTTGTGATAGAGAGTCAAATAATTCTAAGGAGAATACTGATGACTCTTTAACACAACAACCCAAGACTGGTACTGAAACTAGATCTGCTGTAACTCCTCTTAAGGTAGACAAAGAATGGAAAGAAAAGCTTTTCCATCCTGCTAATAATGTTAGGTTAGAAGAACCTAAACAGGCTAGAGAGAATCTTGATGCCCCAATTATTGAGGATTGGGTGTCAGATGATGAGGAAGAAGTTGAGTCTACTCCAAAAGTAGAAAAGAAAATACCTACTGTTACTAAGATAGAGTCAGTCAACACTGTCAAACCAAGTAGAAGAACATGTAGGTATGCTGAGATGTATAGGTCACAGAGACCTAGGGGGAATCAAAGAAGTTGGAATGGTCAGAAATCTCATCAATTAGGAGTTAACTTTGTTTTTAATAACAAGGCATGCTTTATTTGTGGTAATTTTGATCATTTTCAGTATAATTGTCCTAGATGCTATAAAACCTATTGATCCAAGAGCATGTCTTAATGAAGGGACTGGCCTTAAAACTGTCAAAAATGCAAAGCTTATAGTACTGCTAGTCTGTTGAACACTGTCAGACCTGTTAGGTACTGCTCAGCGTTTGTTAATACTTGTTAGGCTTTATAATACTGCACACACTACCAAAACTAATAGTTTCTTTGCTAGGCGGCCAAAGAACCTTTTCAAAATAACACAAAGGCCCTTTTACAAGACTACAGTATTAACAAAAAGTCTAATATTCAAAATAATTAATACTCTAACCAGCTGTTAATACAGTAAGGGACCTAAAAGTTAATACTGTCAGGGCCAAAGGTAATCAATGCTGTAAAAGCCCTCAGCATTTTGGGTTTTGGAGACCTATCAAACCATATGGTGCAATCATAACCATTAACAAGTAAAATATATATTGAATGCAACGAGGCAGATCCAAAGTCAGTAATGGCTTGGGTCCCCAAAGGTAACAAACTTCATAAGTTTTTGTGTGCAGAGCAATGCCAGTTAAATGAAAAAGTTTTGTGATAGTGATGCTCAAAACTGAACATGTATCTGGAAACATAGCACACCTTCAGATTTTAAAGAATTGATGGAGGTTATGTTACTTTTTGGTGAGGAGCAAATAGGAGGAAAATCACGGAAAAGTACTAATCAAACAGATAATCTTGATTGAAGATGTATACTTGTCGCTCAAAGTTGAAGTTTAACCTTTTAGTGTCTCACAAATGTGTGACAAAAAGAACTATTTCTTTTTATACTGATTCTGAATTTCTTGTTTATGTCTCCCAGAGATTATAAGTTGCCTGATGAAAGTCAATGTCCACAATAAAATTCCTATACAGAACAATATGTACATGTTTTTGATATGAAAAAATAGTTCCCTAAGATGGTTTAACTTGTCTAGTTGCAAAGTGCTACATCTGTAGGAATCAATATTATGTGCATATGATGCTTGGACAATGTGCAATTCAAAAAACTATTACATCTAGAAAACCTCTGACATACACACGATAATCCGCTTTACTAGAACAGAACATATTTGCCTTTTAAAAAGGTTTGAGAAATGCGACAAACTTGTGTGCCATAAAGCTCCTTACTAAGCGCACGCAACATAGAGCCTCTGTAAGTAACCAAGAGCATATAGTTCCCTACTAAGTCTAAGCCATTACAATTTTCACCTGCTAACAAATAGTCTATCCTCTGTAATCACACTTTTACGTGAGATCTCTCATCTTTAATGCATAAAAAATACTGCTTGGTATTACAGATGATTTTAGTAGGTTTTGCATGGGGTTTTCTTTTTAAGAACTAAAGTATGAAACAAGTGAGATCCTTAAAAACTTTATCAAGGAAGATATAAAATCCTAGTGTATAAGAAGTTAAGATATCAGAATGACAATTGGACTGATTTAAAAAACCATGTATGGAATGATTCTGTAAGAAAAAGTATAGAAGATAGAATACAGTGTAAGCAAGGACACCTCAACAAAATGGTGTAGCCTGAAAGAAAGAATAGGACGTCTTATTGAGGCTGCTAAACAATGTTAGCAGATTCTAAGTTACTACAACATTTGGGCAGAAGAGCAGTTTCAAACTGCTTCATGACAAAAATAAGGGTCTTAGTTTGTCAAGCCCTCATCATAAGACTCCTATCTGACTCTTTAGGTTATTAAACCAGCTACAAGGATTTAATGAAGCCATTTGTTGTCATGTTTACAATTCTTAATACCTTAGATAAGTTGGCAAGTTTGATGGCAACTTCAAATGTGCATATAGAAGTTTCCTTTGTCAGTGGTATTCTTGTAAAGTAGCAACGCTTTTAGGGTAATACACATTAGAACTAGGAAGTACAGGAAAACTTGCATTTTGGGTTCTAGAGAATCAAACCTATGTTAGAAGGTAAATGGTCCCCAATATGGCTGTTTCGATCTTGAATGTAACGTCGCATGTGGTGCAGGTACTTTTCTACTGAATTACCTGCAGGTATATACAAGGACCTTTCATACCGAGTACAAACTAACATCTACAATCTACCACCGCCCAGATTGTTTCAATTTCATGCCTAGTTCATTGGAAGGATGCTGTCAATACATATTAAAGTAAATCTTCAACGTCAATCTGTAGATGAATGGCACAATTACAATTCGAGATGGGACTTTATGACTATTGTCAGTTTTTCAGTGATGAATATGTATAGTGATGAACACCAAGTTAATACTGCAAGTACCATAAGTTTAAATACTGGTAGTAAGAGAACATATGAACACGCTTCTCCTGAAGTTAATTACTGTTACATACATAGAAGATGAATAATGGTACCAATTTCTATAAACTGCAATGGAACACACAAAAGGAAGGATCAAGCATTGATTTTGGGGAATCTATCTTACAAACTTATGCCTGATTCTTCCACTCCTCATACAAAAATATCTTCACACAGGAAGCTACACTCTGATCATATGAATAGTGATTGTGCAGCTCTCTGTTCAAACAAGAAGGATGACAACTTCTTATTCTGACTTGGATTTCATACAGTGCCATTTATGAAGTGAAAGACTTACCAGGACTTACATACATGCCTTTTCTGCTGAGTTCTTTATCTCAAGAAGAACCTAAAGAGGAGTTTCTAAGCTCTTAGTGATCCTGCTTGGGTAGAGGCAATGCAAGAGGAACCCTCTGTTCAAGCTAACAAAATGTATGAGGTTCTTGTAGATTTGCCTAAAGGGCATAAGGGGGCTATATGGTACAAAGTGGGTCTACAGAAACAAGAAAGATGAGATGGAAATTGTTTTAAGGAACAAAGCAAGACATTGTGCCCAAAGGCCATACACAAGAAGAATGGGATTGATTATATTAAGTATTGCTCCAGTGGCTAGAGATAGAGGTCTATAAAGAATATTTCTCCTTTTCTGGCATTGCATCTTATTGGTTTCACTGTCACCAAATAGGATGTCAAAAGTGCAATGTTCCTATGGTCAAATTGGAAAGCAGGTGTATGTATGTCAACCTCCAGGTTTGAAGACATGACCATCCTGGACAAAGTCTACAAAGTTGTCAAAGCACTCTAATGGACTGTCATCAATCACCCAGGAGCTTGTTAATGACACAAGTGGCCACTTATCTTTTGAGCAATGGCTTTTCAAAGAGAAAGATTGATCAAACTCTTTTACATCAAAAGTCATCAAGGGCAAATTTTGCTTGTTCAGATTATGTAGATGACATCATCTTGGATCAACCTAGAAGGACTTTGAGAAGAGTTTGGAGAAGCATATGATGGGAAAAGTTTCAGATGAGTTCCATGGGGGAACTTACCTTCTTTTTGGGATTGCAAGTTCAACAGAAGAAGAAAGGCATATTTATTAGTCAAGATAAATATGTCCATGAGATCCTAAAGAAGTTTCAACACACAGATGTGAAGTCTGCCTCCACTTCCCCTGATTCTAGAAAGAGCCTTTGGTTAAAGAAACAGATGCAGATGATGTTGATGACCATCCATAATAGATCCATGATTATCTTGATAATATCTTACATCATCTAGACCAGATATCATGTTAGCAAGTTTGGTGCATGTGCAAGTTTCAAGTTTTCCCCTCCAAAACTTCCAATCTTTTAGCTCTCAAAAAGAATTTTTAGATACCTCAAAGGCAAACCATCTCTAGGTCTTTGGTATTCTAAGGATTCACCTTTGGAGTTAGTTGCTTATACTGATAGTGACTATGCTGGAGCTACACTTGATAGGAAGTCAACCACTGGAGGTTGTAAATTTTTAGGAAATAGGTTGATCATCTTGGCATGCAAGAATAAACTTGGTTCCACTTCACAACTAAAGCTGAATATTGGCTGCTTGTCATAATTGCTGTGGACAAGTCCTCTGGATCCAAAACCAATTGCTTGAATTATGAGTACAAAATTTATGAGCACTAGTTATTTACATGACAATACCAGTACTATTTGTATCTTAGAAAATCCTGTTCAACAACTCTAAAAACAAAACATATAAGATTAGCATCACTTTATAGAGAGATTGAAAATACTAAAAGTTGATTCAAATGGCTAAAATTGATACTCAACTTAATGTAGCTGATCTTCTTACAAAAGGTTTTGATGCTGGTAGATTTCAGTACTTGGTTTCAAGTATTGGAATGCTCAATCCCTAAGGCCCAAATCTCTTGTTTGTTTTGTAAAGTTTTAAATAGTAGTATTTTTAGTGATTTGTAAATTAATACTGCTTAAGTGCTAATTAGTAACTGCTAAATAGAATTTAAAAACCCCTAGGTTGTTAAAAACTGTTACTTATAATTAGTACAGGCTAGTGTGTTAGGTAATCTTTGTAATCCTGTGCATAACAACTTAATACTGTTTACACAATAACCATGATTGGCTTTTGTTTTTCTTGTTGTAATGCTAACTGTTTCAGGATATACACTGAAGTGAGACATGATGTACCATAATGTATCATTTGAGGGAGGAAACATGATGGTTGTTTTCTTAATGTTGGTTTGTACACCACACAACAAATGGACATCAATTTCACCCAAGTCTTATAGACATCAAGAATTGACTATCCAGGCAAACTGCTACGGTAAAGACTTATTCAAATCCCGATGATAGTTGATAGTTTACTAAAAAACTGATATGGTCCTCCATGCACCATTTGTTTCAATAAAGCATGGCTAGTCCATAGCAACCGCTACTGATTCAAAGACTTCTCCAAATCCTTTTATAGTTGGTAGTAAATTTTACATCAAAACTATATGGTAACATTGCACCATGTTTTCTAAATGAAGCAATGCTAGTCCAAAGCAATACGGCTTATTGGTAAAGACTCCATCAATCCGTTTAAGTGCTGGTAGTTTGCCAATAAACAACACTTTGTGTGAATATAAGAGCTAAAACAAAAGAGAGAATTGGTGAGCTCAAAAATAGAAAGAGAGCTGTGTGAAAAATAGACAAAGTGAAAAGTGAGCCAAAAGAATTGAGAGATGAATTGTGAGCCTAAAAACAAAAAGAGAGATTGTGTGAAGTGTTTCTTTTAGTCCCTTCAAATCTTTGGACTCTTGGTACTGCTGTTGGTTGGATAAAGTTAATACTGCAAGGGCAAATTTAAATACTGCTATTCCAAAGTTAAATCTGCTGGATGACCGTTATACAAAGTTTGAGCCCTAACAAAATTTTTACATTATGATCGAGCGTTGAGATATTTCCGCAAATAAATAGGGTATAGTGCCTTTGACCAATAGGACTTTCGTGAACCAACTATAAATTAGTAAGACTTTCACGATTATCTTACAATTCTTCGTTTTTTAATATTGGTCAAATTATATTCCTCTGTTTTCTCTATCAAATTGCAATTAACTTTCTCCAGACCTAATACTTCCTTACACGATCAAATCCCACTTGATTACTCACAATTTCATTCATGGCAAACTTAGAATTTTGTGACAAACACAATATGGTTGCGTATCTGGAAAAATCTCCAGGAAGTGCAGGGTTTCATCAGATCATTGACTTCATCAATAGAAGTCATATTTGCTATGCACTTACTAAGAAACCGGAGGTGTGTGTCTCTTTCATAAAACAATTTTGGAGGACTGGCTGCGATTGTGACTGAGGATAATGGCAACGTCAAGATTCATGCTAACTTTTTGATGGTCACTCCGCTTTCCCATCACAGGAAGGTTCTATAAAGGGCGTACATTCTCAAGTTGATGATCAAGACGGACTTATCTCTCTTCCAACTTCAGAGATCTTTGCTCAATTGGCACTTATGGGCTATGCTACTGACTCAGATAAGTTAACCTTTCAGAAAGGTGCTTTTTCACCTCAATGGAGGTTTCTTATTCATTTAATACTTCACTGTTTAAGCCCCAAGAAGACTGCTTGGGAGCAGTTTAGTAGCAATATTGCAGCGGCTGTCATTTGTTTAGCTACAAATAGAAGGTTTAATTTCTCTAGGAAAGAATACTTTGACCCTATGGTGTCAACATAGTAGTCCCCATAAGTTTTTGATGAACCCTAGTTTAAATCCAACTATGGCCTTGTACATGCAGAGACACAAGCGTCCAAAAACACACAAAGAGTCTAATTTATTGTCCCATCTCTCACAATGAAGGTGTTTAGTAACATGAAGAGATCCACCAAGGGATTTTCAGGACAGGAGGTTCCTTTGTTTTCCACTATGTTAGATGCTGCTGAATCCTCACACTCACCTTCTAGATCCACATCTTCACCTTCCCCTACACCTACATCTTCACCTACACCTGAATCTACACATACTCAACCATCTCCTCAACCATCTCCTCCTCAACCCTCACCTACACAACCTTCCCCAACTCACCTTGGCTCAGAATATCATCCTCCTACACCCCATGACTCACCTCTCCATGCTGTTCACTCACATGGAAGTGATGAGGGGAGTTTTGAAATCTACCATAATTGATAATTTGATTAACACACTTTCTGACACAAATAAGGGTTGGAGTTCTAGAGGCTGATTTGACAAAGACAAAGCAAACCTACAGTTCTGCTTACACTAAGCTTATTCTAAGGGTCAAGAATCAAGAGACTCAGAATAAAGGTTGGTAAGGCAAGTAGACATACAAGATTTGTTCATTCAGATACAGAAGGTGTTAGAAGATGATCTTCCAAACATGGGAAGGAAGTTTTCTAATGAAGGTAGTAAAGAAAGAAGAGTTCATGGAAAAAGCAAGCACTGAAACTGAACTTTTTTATACAAGTAATTTAACTCCAACAGAAGTCATGCCATGTAGCAAGAGGGCAGTGGGAAAGCAAGTGAATGAGATTAGTACTGCTGTCAAGAAGAAAGATTAACTGCTAAGTGAAGAAGTTCCACCATTAGTACTGCTGAAGTACACATTAGTACTAGCTGGAGAAACGGCGAACTTACTCAAGAATAAGTGCAGAGAAAATAAAAGATAAGGGTAAAGGATAATGACAGAAGAAGACCCAAAGAAGAAAATCCAAGAAGGATGCCTGAGCAAGAAAGATTTAAGTTTTGCTGAAGCAATTAGGATTGAAGAACAGATCTGAGGAACAAAGGCTCAAATTGCTAGAGGGATGCAGAGATTGCAAGACAAGGGAAGAAGAGGAAAAGAAAATCTATGGATGAAGCTTAGTCTACAAGAAGATTGACTGGAATGATCGTCAGTCCCTTAGATATCATTCTCTCAAAATGAAGCCTAAGTCAATTTGCCCAAGCTTGGAAGGAACATGATCAAAGTAATTTGAAAGAACCATAGGAAAATTTAAGATGACTAGACTTCAAGGGGATGTCTTTACAATTGAAGATAAGGCCTATTTTGAAAAGCTTTTGTGACTTAAATCAAAAAGTTTGTGCCTTTGGATGCAAGAAAGCAATTAAGAAGCAAAAGTCACCTGAGAAAGAAAGGTCTCCAAAAAGATATAAGATAAAAAGATGTTACTCCAAGAGAAAAAGGAAGAAGTGCCCAAAGAGACAACAGCAAGAGAAGAAGTCCATTCCTAGGAAAACAACAAGAAGAGACAAAAGTAAGAAGCAAGATGTTGAGAAAGAAGAGCTCAAAGGATTTCTTGATGTAGTACAAGAGAATAAACGCCATAGAGAATGAATCTTTCAACAAAGTTTCCTATTGTAATTGGAAGACATTTGTGTGACAAGACTTTCATGTAACTATCAAGTTTTCAGGGTATGGAAGCTCAAAGAATAAAGAAAACTAAGTGAAATGCTTCAAGATTTTGACAGAATGGATTAGACAACTGTTCAAGGTTAGTTAAAGGAGATATACAGTCTTCCACACCAGAAGGTTTTGATCTATGCCTTTGGGGAGATTTACATTACTTGTTTGAGCCTGATAATGATGATGAGATTAGGAAAGACCAACATGAATACAATCTTTATGAACTGGAGATTATGTATTTCTGTGCATTCATATTTTGTTGATGAACAATGGATTGGCGATCCATATGTTGACAGAAAAGAAGTATCCTTTGAGTCAAGAGATGTTGTCAAAGATGTTAAGTACAAGATTGGAGGTAGATCATGAAAGTTCCCAAGCTTTTGAACTCCTTAGATCATATGAGCTCAAGAGCAGAAATGACAAAGTGTTTGAAAGAATCATCACAGTAGAAAGAAGAATAGAATAATTTTATACATAGAAGAAACTTGTTGATTTAAAAGACCAATCCCAAGTTTAGGGGAGGAATTGTTTGGAATTAAATCTACATATGACTTAATACTGCCAAACAGTACAAAAGGATTTATTACTTATGCCAGCACAAAGTTAGTACTACAGCCCAGGAAACTTAATACTGCTGTATTTGAAAAGAATTTGTACAGGCTAAATAGTCAAAGCTGATGATGATGAAGATACAATATATGGAGAGCATTTCGGAAACTTAGTTTTTGAATTGTAACTGTTCCTAATAAAGATAGGCAGATATATTGTAAAGGGCTCCTTGTAATTCTATAGAAAGGAGATTCCTAGACTAGAGATAGTTTAGAAACTTTAAGATAAACACTTAGAGAGAATTTGTAATTGCTTCAAGGTTGTGTAACCCCAGTACTTAAAGAGTACTCGTATTATTTATAATATTGGAGCAGTGATTTTGGGGGTTTATTGATTTGAGTAATCGTTAACTGTTTCAGTTTCAAACATTTTCTCTAGAGATTCAAAGGTAGTTTTCCGCATAAACTTTGTTATAATCACAAAGTCTCAATCTGTTGTTATTTTGGATTCTTCCAGGTAACAAACTCTTAATATTCTAAAGAACGCGATCAAGGCGTGGATCACAATAATGTGCTAAAATCTGAAAAACAATATTTTTAGAGAGGGAGGGTTTGTAAGTCTAAACTTCAAAAAATATGAGTCATATTCGGCTAAGTTTAGTCCAATCGGGCTTTGAAGTTTGTTAGACATATAACGAACAAATTGTACATTACTTTTGTTCTTGAGTTTTTTACTGTTAACTCACTTTTACCAATAATCGATGAAGAGTAAATTGTTGTCAACTTCGTCATTCAAAATAAGTCATTCTCCCTCACTCTTGAGGTATTTGGTCAAATTTTGAAAATCTCATTCAAAGGTCAAGCCTCTAACACCAAAAATGACTGGTCTCATTAACCAAGTTGTCCAGTAAAGAGTTCCAAGTAGAGGTCTTTATAAAACCAAACCTCCGTCTCCAAGAGTCATTAAGTCTCTTATTCAAGTTCCTCGACAAGGTCAAGAGACTCGTACCAAAAATAAGAAAACGATTGTCGTAGGTGAAAATGAAATTTTAACCCGAGAGATTCAAACTCATATGAAACATTGGGTTGATATTATTCGTGAAAACGCCATTTGTCTAGGATGACGATAGGATCATGTCTCCGCTTGTCTTTGTCACATGCTTTATTGCATTGAGACATCCACTCCTTATAACCTAGCATTTTTCTATCTCATAAAGAATGGGAAAAAAGACACGATCCAAACCATAGGTAACACTTACTTATGGAAGCTCTGACTAGATTAATTCAAACCCATGTCAAGTCCGTCTCTCCAAGCTACCTTTTGACAATAACTCTCACATGATCGAAGCCATGCAACGCTCGCTTCCTACATACGAGCGAAAGAGCACAGCGGAATTCTGGTGCAAGAAAAAGACCCTCGTGAGTCAAAGGCTAGCTCCTCCCTTCCTCCTCCTCCTCTAACTACATTCATCCATCTTCATCTCATCCCATTGGATGATTCCATTCGAGGAAAATATGACGAGTCATTTTTATCCCAAGTCCATCCTCTCTGTCTCAAAACATTTCTTCCTCATCAAATAATGTCTCTAGAGTCCATCAAAACCCTCCTCATGAAAGTCATTACTTGAACACATATCTCTCCAAAACTATTAATCGTCAAACTCAACAAAGAGATGCTCACCGGGAAGGGTTAAGGTCAATTGGACAAGCTCTCAAGAACATGATGGGTGGAAAACGAAAATGAACGTGTTGACACAACTACTATGACATTATTATTATTATTATTATTATTATTATTATTATTATTATTATTATTATTATTATTATTATTATCATCTCTCGTGTTTAATACATTATATTTCTCTATTATTAGGACTAGGAGTGGCAAATTTTAATTTGCATTTGACTTGGATAATCTTCTACATTCTATCATCTTTCTATGACTAGCAAATTTTATGATTATGACATGAGATGAAATGCTACTACTTGCTAAATGATTTGTATGTTAGAATAGAACTACATATTATTACTTAAACTAGTTGATTCTTGAATATTGGTAGAAGCCGAAATCACTAGACTTAAGAAAAAGAGAAAACTAGAAATCTTCCTGTCTCCAGAAAACGGCCCCCTTAATATCAGGCGGCCCCTAATATATTTATGGACCTCGCAGGTGATCTGGACCCGCCATCCCCAGGAGGGAACAGAACAATTTCGAGTTAACCGTCTTTTTTCTGTTCTTGACCCTCCAACCTACAATCCTCAGCTGTCATTTCCCATATTAGCAAAAACTATATATGGCATTCTCTTCTTGCCTAAACCAAGCTTTGCCACTTTACCAATCTTCTCATATTTTAACCACCCAACCTATCAAACTTCACCACCATCTTTCATCTCCTTCAAATCTCTCTTCTTCTTTATCAATGACTTTGCTCATACCACATTTCAAAACTTCTCTAGAAAACCAAAGATGTCGGTTAGACAAGTATGGAAACACAAAACATCCAGTTCAAAATCATCACCTCCTTCCCAAAATGACTCACCTCCTCTTCCTCTAAGAGTCTACTTACAATCTCCTTCACCACCATCTTACAATCCTCTAAGAAATCAAATGATTAACCAACTCCACAACATATTCTACCATTCTGATTCACACAATAACCATCAGATGCCACATTTATGCACACCATCACCACCACCACCACAAATTCATCCTCCTTCTCATGCTCAAGTTGAATTTCACTCAAGTTTTTGTCATTGTTGCAAGTTTTCTAGACACCAATTCCATTCTTTAAGAAATCTCGAAATCTATTCAGTACATTGAAAGATGACCTTAACCGTATCAAATCTCTCATCATTGGTCCTTCCACTTAATTTCCATTCTCAGTAACAACCTCCTCACCATAATTGAACAATCTCAAAAGCTTAATAATAAACAACCTCTCTTTTGATTATGGCATCTTCTACCTTTCAAGAATCAACTAGGGTAGATCTATGCCTTATTATGTCTTTATGATTATCTACTTTCTATTGTAATGATTCATACATATGTTGTATGAATGTGTCTTAGCTCTTATTAAGATCTAGTTTTTAAATTTTATATTGAATGTATTAGTTGGATGTGATAGTGTATGAGTTTCTTGTTGGTTGAATGAAACTCTTCTTTGGTTAAATTGAATACAATGTGTTAACTTGAAAGATATTTGCCTTGCACTTGTACTTCTAACCTTGTTTTGTAGCACACAATCTTCGTAAGGTCGATCCCTTAGTGCCCCGAACAAGGGGGAGCACACATCAAGGGGGAGTCTTGATTTCGTCGATTTCTTTCTTCCTTCGATAACTCGACGATCATTCTTTTTGAATTCGACAAAAGGGGGGAGAAATAGAACATAACTCATTTAATAATTTGACATCTTTAATTTTATTTAAAATGAGTTTATATTTTGTCATCATCAAAAAGGGGAAGATTGTTAATACAAATAATGTCTAAAAACGTTATTTATATATTTTGACCTCTCAACGTTTTGATAATAACAAAATGTAAAAACGTTTACAATAAAAATAAACGTTTACAAATTATTAAATGTAAAATTTTATTTCTAAGATTAGTGATCACTTAAGGTATGGACAAAAAAATTAATTAAGCATGATTAGTGATCAATAAAATATTTTTCTCTTACTCCTCACTTTTAATTCTACAAAAGTATTTTCTTAAAAATACATTTACAAAATATTCTCTAATTAAAATAAAAAGTTTTATTAAAAACTTAAAATTTGAAATTCAAATTCTCCCCCCAAAATGGAAGCTTCTACACCAGATACAACCTTCCCCACAAAAAGACAAAAAAGGAAGCGAAGTCTAAGCGACGACCCCCTTATAGGCCTGGTGGCCCCCTTATATATAAGGGACTGCCGGGACCGCCCCTAGAGAGCCGTTGGGATTCCCTACCTATAAATACTGCTCCATTCCCAGCAGAAAAACATTCCTCTTTGCACGAAATTTTTTAGTCTTTTCTTTCTCTCTCTAAACCTTCTTTCTCTCACTAAAACTCTTGATCACTAACATACTTAGATCTTGTTTCAAGTGATCTAATCTCTTCTTCTCATCTCTTCCCTCTCATTCAAGTGCAAGAGAAGAACACTCTTATTCGTCAAGAAACTAAGTGTTAATTAGTGATCTATCCTCCTTTCTTCTAAGTACCAAAACTCTATTGTATTTATCTTATGTATTTGTATGATTCGTATATTGTGTAGATCCGATAGTGTAGATCTTGTGAGTGTGTATATCTTGTGAAGTGGTAGATTGGTTCTAGCTAAGATTAGGACTCAACATTTAGCTTAGTGTCGGAAAATAACGTAAACGACGTGTAAACGGTTTTCTCCGCCTAAAAGGAGCTTGTTGACATAGTGAAATCTCGAGTCAGATACTCGGGGAGTGGAGTAGGGCGAAGAGGTGCTTCGTAGCCGAACCACTATAAAATTTTGGTGTCTTGGTTTGGTTGTTTCTTTCCTTATCTCTTTACATTATTATTGTTGTTATCATGTTTTAGTTTAGATAGTTATTGCTTGTTCATATTGTGATTTGATTGAACATATAACTCGAATCTATACATTTTTGAAAGTAAACTTTTAAAACGCAAAACAAACATGTAAACTATTCAACCCTCCCCCCCTTCTAGTTTCCACAAGGAATATACATGCATCATTCTACATGATATGATTCGAAAAGACCAAGGGGATGCGATATCTCCCAATTGGTATCTGGAGGAAGCACATCAACCGGATGACCTCATATGATCCCAAGAACAAAGGCATAGAGTTATCAGACAAATCAAATCATTATATAAAAGTGCATCAAGACCTTCATTCCGATTTGGTCGAACACCTTTCTCATAATTAATTTTAGTTTTTAGTATTTATAATTGTTTTTTAATATACTGTTTTTAATTTATGAATAAAAGTTTTAGTTTTTAATAAATAAAAATGAAGTGAAAGATGAGGTGGTGTGAGCTAGTGGGAGTGAAAAAAGTGAGAGTGTAAAAAAGATAAATAGAGAAGGAAAGCTGATATAGCGCTAATTTAAAATATGAGTGGATGTAACCATTGAAAGTAGTCTAACACGCACATAATCAGAAACCAATGTTTGACAACCATCAACTCTGTAACATGTTTTAAAAACACAACCTCAAACAACCTCTTAAAACTCAAACAACCTCTTAAAACACATAATGTGTATAGATAAGTGGATATTTCTTAACTCTCTAGTCTCAGCTTATTTATAACTATTATAAAAATAGTTAGTCTTTAACTAACTAACCAAATGAAGAAGAAGATAGGATTTACCTGCAATATGATAAAATGATCAAATGTTACTCTATATATAAGCATGAGCGAGTTGTGATCTAATCAAAGTCACATACATGTAAGTATGTGACAATATCCAATTCCTAAGAGTATCGGGTATGATAACGCAACCCAATGTCAAATCCATCGTGGCTAGGCATTTAGCTTCGCCGCCTTTGCGCCACCACACCGCTCATTGGAAAAAAAAATTTTTTGGGGGACCCCCCCGGAATTTGGGGGGGGGGGGTTTTTTCCCCCCACTATAATTGGGCGTGGAACTGGCGGGGGAAAAGGACAAAAAAACATAAACGTTAAGCTATATTTTCAAAAGATATATATTATTTTAATTCAAAATAAACCCTTTTAAACACTATATATATATTACCTCACTTTAACTAATTTTTACACAACTTTCTCTATCAAAACACATATTACTTATAAAAAAGAATGAGTGATTCATCCTTTTTGATACGTCCGATCTCGATGATCAAAGTGACATCGAGTTGATTTTGAAAGCTGTTCATTATGATCATCGTTGTTTAAAAAACAAAACCAAAACAAGTTAAAGTTTACGTACCCGTACTACAGATCTACCGTGGCATGATATGCTGAAAGCACGGTTTGATAAGCACAAGTTAGGTAATTACCCTAAAATATTATCTAGGATTACTAATTTTAGACATCAAATCGTATGAGCCGCAAACTATTTTTAGAAATAGTCTAAGGTATTGAAACTTATATTCAAACTATCCATCCTCTTCCTGTCACACCTTGACTACGACGGAAACACGAGGCGTGACGAAGGATTAGTCCTCATAACACAAAGCGTCAATATAGAGAAAACTAATATGCATTAAAATAAGTGTTACAACATCCACCGACAACAAGTATGAGACTTGTGTCAAAACAGGTTGAACCACATCACATAGTCTAATTTTTTTTAGAATCAACACCTCCTGAACACACAAACATCTGCCATAGGATACAAGTCTAACGGAGATCAAATAGACAAAACTAAAACATAGTCTCAATGCAACTCTCAATGATAAGATCCAAAATGGATGCCCTTAGGTCTGCTAAAGTCTCTAATCCTGGCTTCATGGATCATTCACATTACCTGAAAATGACACTCGATAGGGTCAACATTACGTTGATGAGCTCGTAGGTTTAGGAGTAAACCTAGTTGCTGTGCTAGAAAGTAAGAGTGGACAGTTGTGCAATATGAAACCAGAATGCATACAACAATATTTAAATTATCAACACATCATACCAGGGTATCCCAACCCCAATCAACAAAACAATAGAAATTACAGTGGGGTCGGGGTGAGGGTGAACCTCACGCGCATAATAGTCCTCCGGAACCCTATCGCCTACCACTGAAGCTACAAACACAGTCGGCTAAATAGTAGTGGTGCAGAAATTCACAGTGAAACTTCGCATAAATAGATCTCATAGTATTCGCATAGCATTCACATAGCATTTATATAGTGTTCACATAGCATTGATACACACAAGCATAGGCACATAGAATTGTCCAAAAAGAAATAAAAGGTTTTTGCATAGTATTAAAAGAAGTTGAAATAGGTTTTGAGTATCATTTTCTCTTAACGGAAAAGAAAGTTTTAAAACTTTAGGGGCTACAGAAAAAAAAAAAATACCCTTTCCCCAAAAACCTTTAAACAAAGTGATAACTAGCTGATTGTATGCAACGGCTTCCAGACACGACCTAATCCAGTTAATGTCCAATTTTAGATTTATATATCTTAAATGTATGATTAAATTGATGCATGAGAAGTCAAATTCTGTGGTTGTACGATCGGTTTCACTTTTTAACGTTATTGTGGTATTACGTGATGTGTTAGGTTTGGAGCTTTTTTTTTTTCACATGACCCATTAATATATATATTACCGTATATGTAAAGATTTAGTATAAATATACACTTATGCGTATTTAGCAAGATTAGACGAAAAAAAATCAGCAAAAAAAAAAAAAAAAAAAGAAAAAAAAAAAAAAAATATCAAACTTAAATAATAGTTATTAATAAATATGCTCCGGTAATCTAATCCAGTATCCTTAGTTACTTATGTTAATAAATAATTTGTGAAAAGTGACACGTTTTCGTTACATTAAATCATAATATGAAGTTTTTTAATTTATAAATAAAATTAATAAATTATATTTTCGTTTTTTAGTGGTTTAATTTAAAAAATAATATATATTATTTCGTCATTTTGTTAGATTTTCAAAAGAAATTAATGTTTGTTTTAGTAAAATATTCTAAATATATATTTTAATGATTTATCAAGACGTATTTCCTTAAATACTTTCTCTTAAATAAATCAATTCTGACAAAACGACCAAAATCCACATTTCGCGTTATTTATCAAGACGTATTTTCTTCAAATGACTATTTGACTATCCAAATATATATATAAGTATGAATTATTACCAAAAGTCCGCTTTTAGCCTTCAAAATAACTAGTTATAGCTTATTGGGCATTGAGGCCCATTAGTAGTCCAAAATAGTGTTTATTAGTTTAAAAACTCATTTTAGGCCCATTATCAAGCCCATTAAGAAAATAAATCAAACGAATAATCCACAAAAGAAGCCAAGGCTTCACGTACCAAGACTAAGCCATGGTTTGGGCTTAGCTTATTGGGTTGTGGCCTTTTAAGCCTATAATCAGCTATCCGTAGCTTATTATTAAGTCGTTAAGCTACACAAGTTCTTAAATCTCAAAATAAGCTATAACCAAAAGCCATGAAAATAAGTCGGACCACAATAAGGTCCACAATAAGCACGTGGCTTATTGGGCCGTGGGTTTTATAAGCCCAAAACAAGTTATGCTAGTTCAAACGAATACGCAAATATAGCTATGAGGTACTTCAGTTTTACCAACAAGAATAAGTTTCTGATTCAACACTCTAGTCTACAACATATGTTACTTCGAAGAGGTAAATGACCAACAAGTACGTATCCACCATGCAGTAGCTGACCGGATTTAGTGAGCGCGAAGGGCGTTAGAGAGTGGGGCATGGCGCTTTTACTGCACGACGGCGAGCTTCGATAACGCCTGCAATAACATTATAGCATTAACTTCTAATTGAATAAGTCCTAGCGAGCGGGTCTAGGGCTATCTCTCAGAGGGACAGTATATTGCTGATAGGAGGACCAGACTAAACAACGCAGTAATGAGAGCACTCATAGCTCACTTTCTGGAATAACAACTCGAGGCGAGACATAGGAGCGAGGACACACACATAGACAAAGTCGAGTACGACACTAGGATAAACAGCGCAGAAGGACAATTTGGTGGCTCTTCTCCGGCTGTATACGACGGGACATCGTCGATAGATGGTCTGGATATAGAATCGATGCTTAGGACAGTCTAGGTATATCACACTAGGACCAGATCGAACATGTTAGGGAGACTCGTGACATAGAACAAACACAGGCTTTTAGAGATTCTTCTTCTCAGCGACGTTCAGGAAAAAAAGAAATTAGATACTAAAGTATATAAATGTTATTTTTCCAACCATCTAGTTAATTGATAGCCTACAAGTCACTGGATAGCGCGATATGGCAGACTCTATTTCCTTATTTGAGCCTTCTATAGAACTTCGCATAAATAGATCTCATAGTATTCGCATAGCATTCACATAGCATTTATATAGTGTTCACATAGCATTCATACACGCAAGCATAGGCACATAGAATTGTCCAAAAAGAAATAAAAGGTTTTTGCACAGTATTAAAAGAAGTTGAAATAGGTTTTGAGTATCATTTTCCCTCAACGAAAAAGAGTTTAAAAATTAAGGCTACGAGAACTCACCTTTAAAAAAAGTGATAACTAGCTGATTGTATGCAACGGCTTCCAGACACGACCTAATCCAGTTAATGTCCAATTTTAGATTTATATTTCTTAAATGTATGATTAAGATTGATGCATAGAAGTCAAAATGTGCGTTGTACGGTCACTTTTAACGTTATTGGTTGCGTGATGGTTGGTGACTTAGACTCGATGAATATATATATAAGTATGTATGTTAGATAATATACACTTATAGTATTTAGGAAATTAGACGAGAAAAATATCTAGACTTAGATAATAGTTATTAATAAATATGCTCCGGTAATCTATCCGGTAGTCTTTAGTTACTTAGTTTAATTGTATAATTTGTGAAAAGTGACAGGTTTTCGTTACGTTAAATCATTAATAGAAGTTTTTTAATTTATAAAATTATAAAATATATTTTTGTTTTTTAGTTGGTTTATTAAAATAATAATATATTATTATTTCGTCATTTTGTCAGATTTCTAAGAAATTATGTTTTTAGTAAAATATTCTAAGTATAATATTTTAATAATTTATCAAGACGTATTTCCTTAAATACTTTCTCTTAAATAAATCAATTCTGACAAAACGACCAAAATCCACATTTCGCGTTATTTATCAAGACGTATTTCCTTCAAATGACTATTTGACTATCCAAATATATATATAAGTATGAATTATTACCAAAAGTCCGCTTTTAGCCTTCAAAATAACTAGTTTTAGCTTATTGGGCCTTGAGGCCCATTAGTAGTCCAAAATAGTATTTATTAGTTTAAAAACTCATTTTAGGCCCATTATCAAGCCCATTAAGAAAATAAATTCAACGAATAATCCACAAAAGAAGCCAAGGCTTCACGTACCAAGACTAAGCCATGGTTTGGGCTTAGCTTATTGGGTCGTGGCCTTTTAAGCCCATAATAAGCTATCCGTAGCTTATTATTAAGCCATTAAGCTATATAAGTTCTTAAATCTCAAAATAAGCTATAACCAAAAGCCATGAAAATAAGTCGGACCATAATAAGGCCCACAATAAGCCGTGGGTTTTATAAGCCCAAAACAAGTTATGTTAGTTTCAAAAATACACAAATAAGCTATAGGTACTTTTAGTTACCAAAATAAGTTACAACAATAAGCTACAAAAATATGGTGAAATAGGTAAATGACCAAAAGTACTCCCTTGGTCTTCCCTTTTCATGCCGTGAGCTTTTAAGGTCCAAAACCAAACATATAGCTTATTTAATAAGCAAATAAGCTATTTGTTATTCTAGTTCACAAAATAAGCTATCATAACAAGCTATAAAAATATAACAAGTATATGTAATAACCAAAAATGCTTTTCCTTTGTTTCCTTTTTAAGCTGAAAGTATATAAGCCATAAATGAGCCGCATAAGCTTATATTTAAGCCGAATATAGAAATAAGATACTAAGTATATAAATGTTATTCAACCAGCACGTCCAAAATAATAAAATGGTCTTTTCCTTGCCTCTTTTTCCTACGTTCTAACCAAACAAACATCCCTTAATATTTATTCCAAAACTTTAAACTTTTGACTTTAAGAAAACAAACCATACAACTATTATCTATGCATCATAACACTACTAAAAGTACACAAATATTTGAGAAATAGATGACTTACAAAGAGGGTTTTGAAAATGAGATTAAGCACTAAACCGACAACCCAAATGTTGTTTTAATGAACCCACGCCTATTGGAATCAACCCGGAAACACTCAAACTCTCATGTTTTTTTATCAAAGTTGGAAAAATTATGTGTTTGTGATGCGTCCAAACTAAGCAAAGAAAGAAAGAGAGAAATGAAATTTTGATGTGTGTGAAAAATGAATGAAAATGTATGTTTGAATCAATATAAAACAAATGAGTAGTGTACCACTTGGGACAAGGTTGCTAAAATTTTGTCTTGTTGTCTCTTGTGGGGTTCGACCATGAGCTAGCATCCTAGGGGGATCCTAGGTGCGTTTTGGCTCTTGTCGGGTTACTAAATGGTCTAAACTCGTGATTTAAAACGTGACCCGAAGTTTACTAGTATTTTTAATGGATGTAAAAATGTTTTTAGATGAACTTTGACTATTCACACTATAGGTTTTAGGGTTAAATTGTCTTAGATTTACTATGGACCATTTATGGACGTGTCAGAACGCGTTGCTTGATATTTTAAGCCGATTGCGGGAAAATCTCATGGAGTGATCAAGTATAAATATAATCATCTATAATGAGATAATTAAAGATAATGTTAACACTAATGATTAAATAGATAATAAACAGATTACGTTAAATACGGTAAATGATTAGACGGAAAACAGAAAATGTCAAAAGTCAAAGGACTTAAAGAGGACATTACAAGATTAGAAAATCCGCAAGGGTTACATTCTACCCCCTTAAAAAAAATTTCGCCCAAAATTTAACTATCACTAACACTAAAGAGATGAGGGTATTTGAGTCTCATTTGATCCTCACATTTCTAAGTAAATTCAGGCCCTCGTTTCGAATTCCATCGAACCTTAACGATAGGAATCCTACTCCGCTTCAGCTTCTTGAACTCTCGTTCTAAGATTTCCACTGGCTCTTCCACAAAGTTCAACTTAGCATCAATTTGGATTTCCTTTAAAGGAACATGTAGTGTTTGGTCGGCCAAACATTTTTTAAGGTTCGACACGTGAAAAGTGTCATGAACGTCGTTTAGCTCCTCAGGTAGTCTTAGTCTATAGGCTACGGGACCGATCCTCTTAGTGATCTCAAATGGTCCAACAAACCTAGGAGCTAAATTGCCTTTCTTCCCAAAGCGTACCACACCTTTCTAAGGCGACACTTTGAGTAGAACATGGTCACTTACACTGAATTTTAAAGGTTTCCTTATCCTATCTGCATAGCTCTTCTGACGATCACGTGCAGCCTTAAGCCTATCCTTAATCTGTGAGATCTTCTTAGTGGTCTCTTGCACTATCTCAGGCCCTATCAATTGTCATTCTCCAACCTCTGCCCATAGGATTAGTGAATGAAACTTTCTCCCATAAAGTGCCTCAAACGGCGCACATCTCATACTAGAATGATAACTGTTATTGTAGGAAAACTCAACCAATGGAAGATAAACGTCCCAACTTCCCCCGAAGTCCATGACGCATGCTTTGAGCATGTCTTCCAAGGTTTGGATTATGCGCTCGCTTTGACCATCGATTTATGGATGGTAAGCCGTACTTATGTCTAACCTAGTTCCTAATGACTCATGCATTGACTGCCAAAACCTTGATGTGAAGAGACTATCACGATCGGATATGATTGAGATTGGCATACCATGCCTTGCTACGATTTCATTAAGGTAGAGTCTAGCTAGCCTATCCATCTTATAGACTTCACGCATAGGTAGAAAATGAGCAGACTTAGTTAATTGGTCAACGATGACCCAGATTGCATCATGCCTACTACTGGTCCTTGGTAATTTCATGAAAAAATCCATGGCTACTCTCTCTCATTTCCACTCGGGAATCTCAGGTTGCTGCAGCAAGCCGGATGGCCGCTGATGTTCAGCCTTAATCTTCAAACAAGTCAAGCACTTACTAACATACAAGGCTATATCTTTCTTCATTCCCGACACCAGTACATATCCCTAAGGTCATAGTACATCTTATCAGCTCTTTGGTGTACTGAGTACTTTGACTTATAGGCTTCATCCATTATCAGGGTTCTCACATCACCTATCAAAGGGACCCATATTCAATCTAGATAGTACCATGTTCTATCACTCCTACGTTCCATCTGTTTGTCTAGACCTCGCAGCATTTCTGTTGGTGCATCGACAACCTCAGATGCTTTATTCTGAGCCGCTAGTATCCTATCCTTGATACTCGACTGAATGGTCATGTTCATTGCTCGAACTCTCTTAGGCTTAATTCTCTCCTTTCTACTTAGTGTATTGGCTACTACGTTTGCCTTACCTGGACGATAGCGAATCTCGCAGTCATAGTCACTGAATAGCTCTATCCAACGATGTTAACGCATATTTAGTTCCTTTTGATTAAAGATGTGCTAGAGACTCTTGTGGTTAGTGTATATGACGCTCTTTGTCCCACACAGGTAGTGTCTCCAGATCTTAAAGGTAAATACAACTGCACCCTATTCCAAATCATAGGTAGTGTAATTCTTCTCGTGTATATTTAATTATCTAGAGGCATATGTGATCACCCTACCCCTCTGCATAAGCACACAACCTAGTCCTAGACCTGATGCATCGCATTATACTACGAAGTCTTCTGGTCCATCGGGGAGAGCTAGAACAGGCGCATTACATAACTTATCCTTCAAGATCTAAAATGCTTCTTCCTGTTCCTCACCCCAAACATAGGTCTTATTCTTCTGAGTCAAGATGGTAAGCGGTTTAGTGATCTTGGAGAAATTCTTAATGAATCGACGGTAATATCCCGTGTTAGAAATCGAGAAAAGACTCGGTCACACTGATGTGTTTCAAAAGCTTTAAATTTATATTGACCGAAAATACCAATTTTATTATAGGGAAACATACGGGTAAAAGTATAACCCACGTATATAGTATATTTTTTAGGTAAAACCAGGTCGTCTACAGGGATTTGAGTAGTATTCGAATAATCAGAAAGAAAATAGACTTTAACAATTTTGAAAATAACTTTTGTTTTACCAGTGATAATAAAGATGACTACTCGGATAGTTGAAAATAATTTATAAATAGTGGAAATGATTAAGACCTCGAAGATGGAACTTTAACTTATAAAAAAGATTTCTTGTCATAAAATGTTTTCACAAATTAATTTAATTAACTTACGACTTATATTTAGTTGGCTAGACCAGATGTGTCACTCAAATTATCCAGATAACTTATTATATCAAAACTTATTTTGTTTATCAGTTTACGAAAGTGGATTTCTCGACACAGACGATAAAGATCATAGAAAAATCTTTAAAACCACATAGATCATAACGGGTCTTTCAACCTATACCGATATGATTATATAATCTAAGTTGATAAGCAAAACCGACAAGATATGATATAATAGGGGTGCAACATAAGCTTAAGATTAATGAGATCACAATCATACCAAACACTTATTCATTATCATAACTTCACCGAGTGGTCATGAGAGAATTAGCCTCTCATGGCTAAGTAGTTCATAACATAACTTGATTCAATAAGAAACTTTATTATTGTAATAAACTAGGATGATGTTCTTCCTCGTTCTTGGTTGTTTGATCTTGATTCTTCAAAGGGCGTGGTGTTTATGCTTGGAGAATGGTTGGGAAGGATTGGATGAGATTGTTATTTGTATGAGTTGATGAGTATGAAGGAATGATGAAATGTGTAAGAATTTTGGCTCTATTTATAGGCTGATTTCAGGGTGGAAGTGCGACGCACTAGATAAATTATGCGGTGTACTTGGTGATTAAATGTGAAGGTAATTTAATGTTTATAGAAGAAGTGCGACGCACAAAAGTATTTGTGCGGCGTACTTAGGGTGTTAATGCAGTAGTATTTATGACTTTATTTTTTCTTCGTAACCAGATAGGAAGTGCGGCGCACAATCTTGTAAGTGCAGCGTACTTGAGGAGTTAATGCACTAATTTGACTAAGTCTTTAATTCTTTGACTTTGAGGAGAAGTGCGGCGCATAATTGGTAAGTTGGGCGCACAATTACACTTTTAGCTTGTGACTTTAACTTTTTCTTGCATCTTAATTTTCGAAGTGTATAAGTATTCGATCTTTGTTTGATTTGAGCTCGGGATGTCTTCAAGTGAACCTGCAAGTATATCTTGATATTAAGTATCAAAAGTTCATGAGAAATGATAAAATGTGAATAAATAACGCCACCAAAAATATGTATAATTAGGGCGTTATGAAATCCCTCCACACTTAGCTGTTGCTTGCCCTTAGGTAATTAAAGCGAGAAGAAAAGATCATTTACCGTGACTTGGAGAAAATTTGGATTTTAACAAGAGTTTGCATATTAATTTTTCAGGCATAGACATATAACATAGCACCTCACAGGGGAATGTGTTTGATTTGTAATTTACTCGAGCCACTCAGATAGGGTTTATATATTTCTGTGAAGACACTCAATTTGCACATACATAATCTAGACATCTACCATATGCTTGTACTTGACACATAAACATGACCGAAGGGCGGAACTTGATACTGATAAGGGATAATAGCATGTATAAATCTTAATGTGCCGGAGCTTAAGCCTTTATTTCTTTGAACTACTATAATATATATATATATATATATATTATAACATAATAACTAAGGCTTGGCACATAACTTCTTCTTTCAAGAGAGTGCTTGCAAGAACAATAACTTGCGGAATTAATAACATATGATTAATTAGGCTTCGGTCTAGTAAATGATAATCAAGCACAAGTTCTAGAGCTTATAAATTACCGGCTCACTCAAATATAATTATCAACCAATACCACTGCTTCAGAAAAGGCCACAAATTACAAATACACAACCGTAATGACATATGAGACACTTGCAATTGCATTCAAACCTTAACTCGAACAGGCTAAAGGCATCAATTATATTAGGTGCCAGAGGTAGATACCCGAAGTTATAAGGCTTAGAATTCTCACAATTTACCAGACTAGATTGTGCTAGTTATAATGTCAATCCGGTTGGACTTGCCTTACTAAGAGCATTTTTTATATTGAAAGCATGTATATATATTTTTCGTAATAAAATTAGTTAAAAAAAAATTTGGCAGGGCAAACACAGAGGGATATGATTAATTTTTCCTATTTGGCTCCCCTCCACACTTAAGTTGAACATTGCCCTCAATGTGATAACTGATAATTAAAATAAAATAGGGAAAATTAAGGGAAAATGGTACTTCCCGAGGCATAGAGATATATAGCTGCGAGAGAGCTATCCTTAAGCAGATTTCATAATTTTCCAATCTTTAAGCTATATTACTTGCATAGAAGTAAATACAAAAATACAAAAAAAAAAGAAATATAATTTTGGGTTTTTTTAGAGAAATAAATAAAGGATACAAATAGAGTTGTATGGAGGAGGGACTCCTCCACACTTAAGTGAAGTACGGGTTTCCTCTCGAGAAGCGCTTAATTTTTTAAGAGAGTCGTTAGCTAGACTCCTGCTTCTGGAGTTCATTCTTTGGGAAAGAAGGGAGTGACTGCTTCCCTTTGGTCATTATAATCTTCTTCTTCATGATATAGTTTGAGTCGATGGCCATTAACAATAAATGTTTTTCCATCTTTACCATATAGTTCAACATATCCGGATGGATATTGATGTTTCACTACGTATGGTCCTAACCAGTGAGATCGGAGTTTCGGCTGTTTAAATTTATACTTTGAGTGAAAAAGCAGAACCTTGTTTCCATGTTTGAATTCTTTTCTCATTCTTAGTTTTCTATGTGCCAGACTTTGGTTCTTGCCTTGTACAGTCAAGAGTTTTCATAGGCTTGATGTCTAAGTTCATCTAATTCGTGTAACTAAAACATTCATTTTCCTCTAGCAACGATGAGATATGGATTACAATTCTTAAGTGCCCAATATGCACGGTGTTCAATTTCAAATGGTAGATGGCAGTTTTTTCCATATATGAGTTTGTAGGGTGTAGTACCGGTAGGTGTTTTCTAAGCAGTGCGAAAAGCCCACAGAGCATCATCAAGTTTTCTTAACCAAATAGCAGGATTGTCTTTAACAGTCTTTTCAAGAATTCTTTTAATGGCTCTGTTTGTGTTTTCAACTTGACCACTTGTTTGAGGGTGGTATGATGTAGAGAAACGGTGATTAACTCCATATCTCTTCAGAGTCTTTTCCACTATCTTGTTACAGAAGTGAGTACCTCGGTCGCTTATTAGAGCTTTGAGCATTCCGAATCGGTAGAATAGTTTCTTTAGAAAAGTGATAACCACCCGGGTATCATTGGTTGGCAAATCTTGAGCTTTGGCCCATTTAGATACATAATCGACAACAACAAGAATGTATTCAAACTTATGTGATTTTGGGAATGGTCCCATAAAGTCGATAACCCAAATATCGAAAATTTCACACACTTGAATGTTGTTTAAGGCCATCTCATCACGTTTTGATATATTTACCCTTTTTTGGCATGCTTCGCAAAGGAGAACTAGAGTATGAGCTTCCTTTATGATTTTCGGCCAGTAAAATCCTGAATCTAGGACCTTTTTAGTGGTTACGTTTGATCCATAATGTCCACCGGTTGGTCCGTGGTGACAATGATCTAAAATGGTTCAGTTTTCTGGTCCAGATACAGAGGCGTCTGATCATACCGTCAGAACATACTTTGAAGAGGTAGAGTTCTTCCCAAAAGTAGTGTTTGAGGTCGGAGAAGAATTTGTTCTTTTGTTGGTACGTCATTCCTTTTGGTATAATATCACCCACCAAATAGTTTGCAAAGTCTGCGAACCATGGTTTATTTCTGGTGTTAATTTCCATAAGGGTTTCTCGGGAAAGTTGTCGTCAACCTCACTGTCATCACTTGACTCGTTATTGTCAATCCTAGATAAGTGATCAGCAGCAACATTTTCTATACCTTTTTTATCCTTGATCTCTATGTCGAATTCTTGTAGAAGTAAAATCCATCGAATAAGACGGGTTTTTGAGTCTTGATTCTTAAATAGATGTTTAAGAGCTGAGTGATTAGTGTGAACAATAGTTTTTGATAGTATAAGATAGGATCTAAATTTTTAAAATGCAAAAACTACAGCCATAAGTTCTTTCTCGGTTACGGTGTATTTTTGTTAAGTTGTATTAAGAGTCTTGCTTGCGAAGTAGATTGGGTGAAAGTTTTTACCATCTTTTTGACCTAAGACAGCTCTGACTGCGAAATCACTTGTATCATACATAAGTTCAAACGGAAGATTCCAGTTTGGGCTTACGATCACAAGAGCACATGTGAGTTTCCCTTTTAATAATTCGAATGCTTTTTGACATTCATCGTTGAATTCAAACGGTGTATCTTTTTCAAGCAGCTTAGTTATAGGTCGGGCAATTTTCGAGAAATCTTTTATAAATCTTCGGTAAAAACCGGCATGTCCTAGAAAACTCCTAACACCTTTGATGTTAGTAGGGGGTAGAAGTTTTGAGATTATGTCAATTTTTGCTTTGTCGACTTCAAGTCCTGCGCTAGACGCCTTGTGTCCAAGCACAATTCCTTCTTTGACCATAAAGTGACATTTTTCACAATTAAGGACGAGACGAGCATCTTTACAAAGCTGGAGCATTTTATCGAGATTAATTAGGCATTTGTCGAAAGAGTTTCCAAAGACGGAGAAATCTTCTATGAATACTTCGACGGATTCTTCAATCATGTCATGAAAGTTTGCTAACATGCACCTTTGAAATGTAGCTGGAGCATTACATAATCCGAAAGGCATTCGTCTATAAGCGTATGTACCGAAGGGACATGTGAATGTTGTTTTTTCTTGATCATTAGGATCGATAGGAATTTGGAAATATACAGAAAAACCATCGAGGAAACAGAAATATTTATTTCCTACGAGTCTTTCCAACATTTGATCCATAAACGACAAAGGAAAATGATCTTTTGCGGTTTCTTCATTGAGCTTACGATAATCGATGCATACTCGCCAACCCATAACGGTTCTTGTTGGGACAAGTTCATCATTTTCGTTTGTGACTATTGTAATACCACCTTTCTTTGGTACATAGTGAATAGGACTAACCCAAGGACTATCGGCAATTGGATAAATAATACCGGTATCCAAGAGTTTCACGATTTCTTTCTTAACAACTTCTTGCATATTTGGATTTAACCTTCGCTGTTTTTGGACAACAGTTTTTTTCTTTCTTATGAACTTCTTGCATATTTGGATTTAACCTTCGCTGTTTTTGGACAACTGGTTTTTTGTCATCCAGAAGTTGTATCTTATGCTTGCAGAAAGATGGGCAGATACCAGGAATATCTGTTGTTTTTCAGGAAAATGCTTCCTTATGTCTTTTAAGGATAGATATAAGTTTGATTTTGTTTTGAGTAGAGAGTTCAGATGATATGATTACAGGAAGATAAGAGGGTTCTTCCAAAAATACATATTCCAAGTTATTAGAGAGAGGTTTGAGTTTGAGATCCATATGAGGTTCTTCGATAGATGTTTTGATTTTATAATCTGTGTTGACAGTGATTTTCTCGAATGGCGGTTCTTCTGTGTTGGATTCAGAGTCATAATTTTCATCGGCAGCCATTGCTATGAATTTATCGAATTCAGAAAAGATTTCTTCTTCGAGAACGGTTCCTTTGATGGAATGAAGGATTTTGCTTCCTTCGTCAAGAAGAGCGTCGAAATCTTCTTCTAAGATTTCATCGATAACATCGATACTAAAACATGTATCATCGTTCGAATAAGAGTGTTTAATGGCAGAGTCGATAATAAAGATCATTCGTTTAGTTCCAACTCCAAGATTGAGTTGTTTCTGTTTAACTTGAATTACTGCATCAACAGTGTGAAGGAAGGGTCGTCCCAAAATGAGAGGAACTTTGCTATCTTCTTCCATTTCAAGAATAACGAAATCGGCAGGGAAGGTGAATTTACCAAATTCAATGAGCGTATTTTCAGCTATTCCAACAGGGTATTGGAATGATCGGTCGATTAATCTTACGCTCATTTTAGTAGGCTTAAGAGTTTCGAGAGACAGTTTCGCATATAAGGAACATGGCATAAGGTTAATGCTAGCACCAAGACCAGCTAAAGCATTACATGAGAAAGTTTTATTAAAGTTGGATGGAATAAGGAAACTTCCTGGATCTCCTAGTTTAGGTGGAACTTTATTTTGAAGAATGGCGGAACTTTAATCGCTTAGGAAAGCGGCAAAAATTTGTTTGATTTTGTGTTTGTTGCTTATTAGTTCTTTGAGATTTTTGCCATAGTTAGACATTCCGGCTAAAACGTCGACAAGAGGTACGTTGATTCGGACAGCTCAAATCATGTCAAGGAATTTTCCATATCGGGCCTCCATTTTTTATTTTCTAAGGCGCTGAGGATATGGGATTTTTGGTTTGTATTGTTTTAGTAATGGTGTTTCTTTGACTGGTTTCAGAGGTTGACTTTTTGGTTATGGTGTTGGTTCATCGTCTTCATCATCACTATCGAAGTTGATAGGGTTTTCAGAATTGTTTTGTTGATCATTCGGGTTATCTGGTGGATCAAAGGATTTACCACTTCTTGTGATTATGGCATTCACATGCTCATTACGAGATTGCGGTGGTTGATAAGCTTTAGAGTTGTTACCTCGCGGGTTTGGTTGAGTGTTGCTTGGAAGAGATCCTGAAGGTTGACCAGATTTCTTGTCAGCGAGTCTGTCGAACTTAGTTTTTAGGTTTTGGATTGAAGCTTGATTTTTGGCTACTGTTTCGAGTTGAGTTTTGAGGTCCATGAATGTTTCTTTAACAAAAGCGTTGGTTGATTACTGAGCTTTCATGAAAACGTTGAATTGTCTTTGAAGATCATAGGATTTATCATCGGTGTTAGATCGGTAGTTGTCTCGATTGTAATCATTCCATCCGCTTGAACGGCAATTATCGTGATTCGAGTCTCGGTCGCGGTAATCATTGTAAAAACGAGTCTTATGGAAAGTTTTCATAAATTTAGCCTCTTCTTCACGGGACATGGGTATGTCATCATCGTCAAGATCCGGTGTTGGTTGTTTAGCACGAGATTGGAGTTCTTCGTACTGAGCATCCATTTTTATGGTTATGGCATCTATTCGAGCCATAATTTTATTAGTATCAGAATTACTGTTACCTTCATCGGTGAAAGCAACGGTTTTCTTAAGAGATGATTTGGTTTTTTGATTTTTAGCCTAGTCGAGCTTGAGTAAGACTTTATCTTCGAGAAGCTGATAAGCTTGATTTGGTGTTTTATAGAGAAAAATACCACTAGTTGCTGCATTTAGAACTTCTTGGGTTATCTCGTTGAGACCATGATAAAAGATTTTGATAATATTGCCTTTGAACAGATTATGACCATGGCAATTTTTGAGCATTTCTTGCATACGAAGCCAAGCATCGGTTAGAGATTCATTTTTATGTTGAGAAAAAGCATAGATTTCTCTAAGGAGTCAGTCAAAAAGAGCTGGGGGAAAGAATTGGCTAATGAAAGCGGTTTAAAGTTCATCCCATGTTTCAATAGTTCCTTCATTGAGTTCATCCATCCTTGTTTTTGCCTCTCCAGTTAGTGATAGGGGAAACATCATTAGGCGGACAGCTTCATTCTTGGTATCTCTGCATTTAAACATATCGCAGATTCTGAGGAATTCATGAATGTGTTTATGAGGATCGGTTTTGGTTCTACCATCAAATTGGTTTCCTTTGATGAGAGTCAAGTGGTTACCTTTAATGACAAATTCATTTGCTGTTTCAGGAAAAGTGATTGCAGAACGGGATTAGAGCAAAATCCCCCCCTGGCCGGCCAGGCCCAACTAGGATCCCACCCCACAACCCCCCCCCCCCCCCCCTCCCCCCCCCTTGGATCGTATAATTTCGTACAGATATTACCCTCCCCCCCTCCCCCCGAACACCGTTAACGGAAGTAACTTGATGATCCCCCCCTCGCCACAGCCCCCCTTCCCCTACCCTCCCTAAAAGTATATGTATAGATGAGATCCACATTCTCGGATGTTGAGGTGGATTGTTTCTTTGATCGTATGGAACTCTTCTGTTTCTTCGACGAAGTCTTCGATTCAGAGTACGTTCAGGTTTGGGTAACAATTCAACAAGTTCAGAATTAGAAGCACGTGTATGCATCCAAAGGAGAAATTGTTTGGGGCAGTTTGCCAAAAAATTATATGACGATTTTGGAAAAGAGGGGGAGTTAAAGTAATTTTCTAGAGTTGACTTACTAAGTGGTTAAAAATCCTCGGCAACGGCACTAAAAACTTTGATGTGTTTCAAAAGCTTTAAATTTATAATGACTGAAAATACCAATTTTATTATAGGGAAACACATGGGCAAAAGTATAACCCACGTATATAGTATAATTTTTTAGGTAAGACCAGGTCGTCCACATGGATTTGAGTAGTATTCGAATAATCAGAAAGAAAATAGGACTTTATACAATTTTGAATATAACTTTTGTTTTAATAGTGATAATAAAGAGGACTATCAGATAGTTGAATATATTTATATAAGTAGTAGGAAATGATTAAGAACTCGAAAGATGGGATCTTTAACTTATTAAAGGATTTCTCATCAGAAAATGTTTTCACAAATTAACTTAATTAACTTAAGACTTATATTTAGTTGGCTAGACCAGATGTGTCACTCAAATGATCCAGATAACTTATTATATCAAAACTTATTTTGTTTATTAGTTTACGATAGTGGATTTCTCGACACAGACGATAAAGATCATAGACAAATCTTATTCGACCTATACCGATAGGATTATATAATCTAAGTTGATAAGCAAAACCGATAAGATAAGATATAATAGGGGTGCAACATAAGCTTGAGATTAATGAGATCACAATCATACCAAACACTTATTCATTATCATAACTTTACTGAGTAGTCATGAGAGAATTAGTCTCTCATGGCTAAGTAGTTCATAACATAACTTGATTTAATAAGAAACTTCATTATTGTAATAAACTAAGATGATGTTCTTCCTCATTCTTGGTTGTTTGATCTTGATTCTTCAAAAGGCGTGGTGTTTATGCTTGGAGAATGGTTGGGAAGAATTGGATGAGATTGTTATTTTTATGAGTTGATGAGTATGAAGGAATGATGAAATGTGTGAGAATTTTGGCTCTATTTATAGGCTGATTTCTGGGTGGAAGTGCGACGCACTAGATAAATTATGCGGCGTACTTGGTGATTAAATACGAAGGTAATTTAATGTTTATTGAAGAAGCGCGGCGCATAAAAGTATTTGTGCGGCGTACTTAGCGTGTTAATGCAGTAGTATTTATGACTTCATTTATTCTTCGTAACTAGATAGGAAGTGCGACGCACAATCTTGTAAGTGCAGCGTACTTGAGGAGTTAATGCACTAATTTCACTAAGTCTTTAATTCTTTGACTTTGAGAATAAGTGCTGTAGGTCCAGCCCTAGATAGATCTTCACGCCTGTTGAGGTTGTAGAGCACTTATGTAATCACAAGCAACTCTAAGAGAGACTCTAACAAATGAAACTATTATTTACGCGGAATATAAACAACAGAGTTAAAGAATTAATAAAAACAATGATCCTCTATGGATCTTTTCTATTAATAATAAAAGTGTTTTTCTGATCGAATCAATCAGCTCTCTTCATCCAAGGCCATAGGTTTCTTAAATACCCATGAAACCCTAACAACTTGTTTCCTTAAGATTCGCTAAAAACTAAAGTGATAAGTGTTATCACTTCCTGGGATATCTCATGCATATCCCTATCACTAATACTATACTTTCAATGTAGTTAAGCAATAATACTACCAGACTAATATTGTTCTACTAGCAGGGAATAACTTTTGTTCTGCCAGCACTAACTATAAACATTTCATCGTACCAGTAGGAACTACCTACCTACCTGCAGGGACTTTTACTTACCGTAGGAAACTAATACCTTACTAGTAGGTAACTATCTATTACACAATTCTAAACAATCCTCCCCTATACTTGAATTGGACATATGACTTCAAGTTTTAGATTGATCTTTCGTTGGAAACAACCAGAGATGGGAACAGCCAATTCATTCTTAAAAACCGACTCCAAAAGCAACCTTCATAAACTTTGAATCAACAACAAGAAAATCAGCATCTAATCGTGGACTGCAACAAGACCACCACAGCTACATGAATGGGTTTGATAAGCCTTTACCAAGTAGCCATTCACTCTTGGGCTAGTCAGTCCATTGGTACCCAGAAAGGGTTAAATCCATAGAGGACTGAGACCATTGTCAACTCTTTAGTACATGAAACATTGGCGAGTTGAGATCCCTAATAATTTTTGGCAAACCATCACAGCCATCAACGGATTTGATTTAGTCTTTACTAGAGCCATACCTCTTAAATAGACTTTCATTCCAATATTTGGCAAGTGAAAACCATCCAGTTTTGGGTAACCTGGCAACCATGAATGGATTTTATAGCCTTTACCACATAGCCATTTGCTTGTGGGCTAGGAAATCCTTGGACAAGAAGGGTTACTCCCATGGTGGATTGGCAAACCATCTTACTCATTGGTATTGAAACATCTGTCAGTTGAGGGACTCTATGTTTTAGCAAATCATTAAAGCTATATCAATTCATTCTGGTCATAGACCTGGGAATTGAAACCATACCCCAATTGATTCTAGCCTGATGGCCTGGTAATTGAGAACCAATATTCAATTAATTCTAGCCATAAAGGCTTGGCAATTGAGAGCCATAAAGTGTTGCACCAAAAAGTATTTTCCTTGAAAGATTGTGCCATAAAACCAGTTTATCAAATTAGATCACTGAAATACAAGTTGAGTCCTGAAAACAATGTTGATCATCTGCATGTTTAAAAAACCAAGTGGTCCAGTCCCAAATGAGTATACTAAAACAAGATTTTCCAAGAAGTAAAAAATCATTTACAACAGCTTCACAAAAAGATAGATGAAAAACCAAACAGACTAATATAAACAAAACAAAAGATAGAAGTATATACAAGAGAGTGACAGATATAGGATCTTGGCAGAAGGGAATACTAGCTACAACTGATTCTTGATGAAACTGAATTCAGCTGCTAGCATTAAGCTATTTCATTCGCAAATCCCATCAATTTCAACTCCAATTTGTACTTCAACATTTCTTCATGTGTTGACTGAAGAGGATATGGAGTGTCTGCAAACATATACGACATCTTGCCGAAATTGTTTCAAAACACTTGAACACCTAAAAAATGGAAATAACCTCCAACTCCTGATAACCCATTGCTGTTGATCTGCCCAAACACCAGCACCAGTACCACCTTCATGAGATTCAAACAAGACTTGTAGATCTCCCTATGGGATCATACCAGAACCAGCTAGAGGATGCTCTTCATAGTACTGAACTACCATTCCATAGAGCTTAAACAAATCTTTCCTATCAATCAAATGAAGAATTTCCCTAAGATGAGTAAAGTACTTGGAAGACTTATCCATGAAGTACAAAGCATTGACATCTCCCAGTCCAGTAGGTACCACCTCCCAAGCATCAAATGCAGGCCAAAAAATAGGAGGGTCGTCATCATCATTAGAGTCATCAGAATCATCAGAGAGAACTCTAATAATGGTCCTATCTTCAGCTGTCTAATCAACTCAGTAGAGGACTTCTTCCTAGCTCCAAGAGACTTTCTCTTGGTACCATAGGAATGGGTTCTTGGCTCAGCAGATGGAATAGTAGGTTGTGAAGAAAATGCAGATGGTTGTTGAGTAGCAGCAGGTGGAACTTCAGCAGATGGTTGTTGTGATTCATCAGGAATAGAAGACTGTGAAGCTTCAGTTGGTTTGGACTTCTTTGAACTAGCTTGTTCCAAATCTGCACCAGGTCTTTTAAGAGACCTCCTGATGTTTTGAGATTGTAAGTCTGCAGTAGCTGTTCTGATTTTGTCAAACTCAGTTTTGAGTTGATCATCAGAAAATGACTTCACATGCTTCATGGTCCATCCTGTAGTATAAATGGTGGAGCTTTGATTCTTCACAAGAGTTCTCATATAAGCCTTCTGTTGTGCATAGGTCATAGGCTTATTCCTCTTGTCCTGAAATCTCTGTGCAGCAAAATCTCTTCTTCTTTTAGCAATCGAGTACCATTCTTTCAGACAAAGTTATCGGGCATTGACAATCAGGACCGCAGTAGATCAGAATAAGTCCTTGATTGGCATGAACTTGACCCATTATGTCAGTCTAATCAGAATCTGTATAGTATTTTGCTGAATTCAGCACATCCTATTGTCTTTTCCTCTACATCTCTTCCCTCTCTCTTTCCAACTCATCCTGCTCTTCATCATACATTCTCCTAGTAGCTTCTTTACCTAACCTATCTTCCTCTCTTTGCCTAAATGTTCTTTCTCTGACTGGAGGGTCTTCTTCCAACAAAGGAGATTTACCCTTGTTGGAAGGATCAGCAGAAGGACCAGTAGTATTACCAGCAGGAACATCAGAACCACCAGCAAACTCATCAGAAGGAATAGAGGAACTAGGCGGAATATCAGCTTCATGAGAACCACCAGTGGAACAAGCTGAAGCTGCAAGCAGCGTAGCTGCTGCTCTTAGCCAGCTTGATAAGAGGATCCAATCTGGCCTTAGCATCCTCTTCCTTGTCAGAATCAGTCATCACAAACTTCCTTTTTCTACCTTTGAGTTTATCCTCCAACAATTTTACCTTTTGAACCAGCTTTCCTACTACCTCTGGTATGTGCTTAATTACACATACCATTTTCCACTATACACGGACTTAAATGAATAAAAACATACCAAAAATACATTGTATGTGTTGTTTGCATTTGTGTTGTGCAGGAAAGGATATCAGAAAAGAACAAAAAGAAAGCCAAAAGCAAGCAATTCCAAGCACGGAGTAGAAAAGGGCAAAGTCAAAAGTCAGACAAAGCAAGAAAATACAACTTTGGGGGGCCAAAACTGCCAAAACCTCAAGTTGTATTGCAAAAGAGAAAAGACAAGGGTTAAAATTGCAAAGAAGGTAGAGATTGCATTTTATGTTATATACTTAAGGGGACCATTTCTGCCTACTCCCCAAAAAGTCTTCTTTCCCGTCCAAAGACCCCAGGTACAACTTGTATGTCGCCCCATACTTCTTCCCTGCAAAACCACTTCTCTCCCTAGCCAAAATCATTTCATCCACCCTACTACCAACCCCCCAGCTTTATAAAGTCCATGTTGGCAATCCCTCTCCATTCCCAAAGCACTTCGATGGCTAAGATTGTCTCCAAAGTAGCTCAAAAGAAATCAAAGGCTGGGATTTGATTGACTTCCTCACACAAACATGCACACTTGTTTTATCTTACAAAGAAGCACAAGCTGCAAGTCTCAAGACTTCGGCTTTAAATAGTCTTTTGTAAAGCCTTTGAGGCATACTAGTTAGCTTTTAATTAATTTCTGTTGATTAAATTTTAGCTTAATTCTCTAAGTCTTTACAGCTTTTACTTTCAGCATTGTAACACTTTCAAGGTTTTAATGCTAATTTCTGAGTTTTTAAGTCCATTTACAATTACAAGTGTTAAGTTTCTTATCATATTGTTGTGTGTTCAAAAAGCTCTCACCAAAGCTTACTTATAAGCTGTTTTCATTAAAGTACAATAAAAAGTTAAGTAGTTAAGAGAAAATCACAAACATCACTCTCAAATACACCACAGCTTATGTTATGGATGATAAGCCAGTTCTGGATGGGCTTATGGACTCTCACTAGCTTGTTTTATACAAGCTAGAGCTTGTAGATTCCTTGATTGACCCTGTTTTGAGCAAGGGTTTTTGTAAGTCTCTCTCTTTTCTTACATTTCTTATTTGCTGTTCTTAGTTAGTACTGTCAGTTCATTTGATACAACTGTTGGTTTTAAGATAATACTGCTAGACTGATTCATGCTTATTTAAATGCTTTTTATTGATTGAAATTTGCTTATAAGTGTTTTACTTTGTTATTTGATAATCTGTTTTTAATTAGTTTAAAATAAAAATGATTTTTGGAAATGTTAAAAGCTGTTTTGAACAAGCAGTACTAACTCTAAGTTAGTACTGCTAGTTCATTTTAGGAACAGTACTAACTTCCCACTAGCAGTACTAACTCTAAGTTAGTACTGGTAGTTTACTTTTTGGAACAGCACTAACTTAACACTACCAGTACTAACTCCAAGTTAGTACTGTTAGTCTCAACTGTTAGTAAAAAAACTGTTGTTTCAACTCTAGATTATCAGACTTATTATTTTCTGTTATTATTGATTTCTTTGCTTTTTAGAGTAGAATAAACCATTTTCCTTTACTTTCTTTAGGTGTAAGCTTATTAAAGCTTATTTTCCTTTTTAAAATATTTTCAATAGTTTATCAGTTTGTAGTTTTTTAACTTATTTGTCATTTTAGTTTATTCTAGTTGCTTATTCCTTTTACTAAGTGCTTATTAGGGTTAGTTTAAATTACTTGTTTTTAGTTTATTTGCTTATTTTCTTGCTTCTTGTGTTTTATAAGCCAGCAGTTTACTTAAGCTAACAGCACTAACTTTAGCCTGCAGTCTAACTCAAAGTTAGTACTGGTTGGATTATAACTGTAGTAGTTGTTATCTCTGTTATGTTTACCTTGTTTAATTTAGCTTAATTGCTTTTGCATTTGTTATTTAGAGTTAGTTAGCTTATTTAAACTTGTCTTGAGTTTATTTGAGCTTATTGTGACTTAGTGTAAAAGTTTTAAGATGTTTTTGCCTTTCCTCAGCTTTTATTCTTGTCCTAGCATAATTGTCTTTGCTTTTATTTATGTGCTTTTGCTTTTTTGATCAGGTTTCTGTGGTCCCAATCATTCCTTGTGGAATCCAAACACAAATCATCAATCGTCGTGCGGATTTTCCATCTATAGCCTCGTTGGGACTTAACGACCCGGGAACTCTCTATACTGCTTCCGGTTTCTTTGATTTTTCGGGTCCTGATCCTTGTTATATATTTATATATGTTTATGTTTATTTATATCTAAAGGTGTAGTAACACGCGTGTCTATATTTGGCGCCGTTGCGGGAGGCTAAGCAAGATATCGTTAAGTTTGACAGTTTGTCTTTGACATGTGAATATTTTCTTCTACAAAAACATAAAGTACAAAAATATTTTTCATTCTTTTTAGTATAATTATCATACAAAAGCCAAAGAAATTCAAAAATTTAATAAAAAATTAAATTTGTCCATAAAAAATATATAATTAAAATATACTCAAAATTTATCCTAATTGTTCTAACGTGTGGAACTAATTCTATTTTCCTCACTCGATTCAAAGATTTATAACTTACCAATTGTGTCGTTTACAGGTGTACGGCTCATCTCGTCTAATAAGAAATATCAAAATCGTTATAGGGGGGTTTTGGAGGGGTGTTCCAAGGAACTCGACCGAAAGGAGATTAAGCTTCGCGCTATTCCTACTCCTCGCTCAACTGATTGTATGTTTTTGGGTGCTACGTGAAGTATTCTGATTATTTGGGTTCACAGTCGTCTAGTTTTAGGTTCTGTCCGTTTAAAATAGTTTGTGATAAACTAAAAAAGCCAAAAATACTTTCTTGTTCTTATTTTAGTGCATGCGCACTCGTGTCTCAGGCTCGTCGTTGACGTCAACAACAACTACTATCAACAACAAGTTCTTCCAAATCCTTGTTGGACTTCCCTAGTAACGATGGCTGATAATTAGTACTATGGCAGAATGCTCCGGCTCCCAAAATAATCCGAGTTGGTTTTATCGAGGACGCAATTGTTGTTGTTCCTGAAAATTGAAGCAAGCAAATATTGAGATCAAGCATGGGTTGCTAACTCTTGTCCAGACAAGCGTTCTTAGAATGACAAAGAGGACCCACATGCCCATCCGTTACTTCAATAAAATAACCTATACTTTGAGATTCCTAATGTCCGACCACCATCAATAAGTTGATGCTTTTTTCCTTTCTCTTCTCGAGGGGGCAGCCCGGATATGGGCTGAAAAGACCCCTCGATCATTCAGACCATGGGATGACCTGTTGCTATATTCACTCAACCAGTTTTTCCCCCTTCCTAAAACGACAAATCTTTGAAACGAAAATTACCAATTTCAAACAAAGGTGTGATGAGTCGTTTTGGAAGCTTGGGATCGATTCAAAAGATCTTCTTCCGAGCTGTCAATCATGGATTCTCGGAGCTTTCACCAACTTGATACATTTTACATGCCTTAAATGTTAATGATCAAGACTCTTTGAACTCCGCCGCAGGTGGCAATTTTTTGGACAAAAGGCCCGTGATTGCTCAGCATCATAGAGAATGCAAGTCCAAAGTTCGTAACTCACCGAAGCAAAGCAATTGTTTGCTAAAGTGAGTACAAGTGCTTCACTTCCGGTGTATCTCCCGATGTTTGCTGATTGAAAGATATGGTTAGAGCTCTACTTCTCGAACAAGCAGAATCTCCAGTTCCAGCTCCTGGCTCCCATAAAAGCGGTTTGAGCAAAGTTGGGTACCTGAGGTGGCGACCCACCTCATATCTAAATTGTCGGCTTCGATTGCAACAATTACCGAGATAACATCCAAGGATACTGTTCGCAAGCTGCCGCAGCAATATTACCAAGGAGAAAATTCCGGTTATCCGGTCCGCCACCTATGGCAACCAGCTCAGACCACCCGGTTTTACCTCCCATGCAACACAACACCCAAAGCAACAATCAAAATCGTGGAACCAAAACCAAACCGTGGGAATAGCTACTAAACAGGGTCAAATCCAACGACCCAGGTTCAACACATGGCCCCAATGTATCAACCCCGGTTATCAACACTAGCTATACAAGCTCCGCTCATCAAGCTCCGGTTGTGTAAAAACTGATTTGTAAGCTATGTCAATGCTTATGATGCGGTTATGCCAAAACTGCAAAAACCAAATGACCAACATAAACCGACTTGTCACCAAAATCGTGAATTCCACCAAGCTTCTACTTCAAGTTCGGGTTCTCTTCCTGCAACCACCGTGCTACCCGAAGGGTGAATTGAAAGCAATCACCACAGAATCGTGTTTCATATGATGGCTCAAATTTCCACCTCCGGTGGTGGAGTTGAAAAGAGTGACAAAGGACACGGTACTTCCTAACGAAAGTACCAACGACGTCCAACCTCTGATAGTCCAAGTGATTGAACCAGTTGTCATGCCTAGAGCCAAAACGACTTTACCGTATCCATCTAGGGTAACCAAGGAAAAAGTCCGCGAAAAGGACGACTTTTAGCTTTGAAATTCATGGAAATTTTTGGAATCTCCACTTCGAGTAAGCTTCGGGGGGGGTGCGGGGGGGCGGGGGTGGGGGGGGGGGGGTGTAGGGGAGGGGGAGGGGGGGATGTTCTCTGCCATGCCTAAGTTTGCACGATGGTTCAGAAAAGGCTTTGAATACAAAGACAGATCTTGGAATTAACCAAAAACAGGTATGAAAATTGTCCTCTGGCCAGTATCCTAAAGACATTTCCCGAAAAAATTACGGGGACGCGGGTAGATTTCTGATACCGTTGTGATTTCCCGAGTTTGATGAAGGGCTTAGCTGGCCGATCTCGGTGCAAGCATCAATCTAATGCCACTCTCCGTTTTTGAAAAGCTTAATCGCCAAGGACTAACCAAAACTAGGATGATACTCGAGTTAGCCGACCGATCAACTTCCACTCCCACCGGCTACCGAGATGTTTTTGTGAGGTTGGAAACACTTATACTTTCTGCCGATTTTGTGGTAGTTCAACTATGATGCCGACCCTAGAGTCCCGTTGATTTTAGGAAGACCATTTTTAAGAACGGCAAGAGCCTTGATCGATGTTCACGGTGAAGAAATGACCTTAAGACATGATGACAAATCCGTGACTTTCAAAGTAGGTGATACGAAAAATTTCTCCTACAATGCCATGGAATCAGTTAACAAGGTCGACTTTATTGATATAGCTTGTGAGGAATATTCTCAAGAGATTTTAGGTTTCTCAGAATTATCAGCAAATGGAAATTCCACTCCTTATTTTGAACCAATTGTTGATACCACTTCTCCCACCCTCACTCCATTCGAGGGTAGTGATTTCATTCTTGAAGAAATCGAGGCTGAACTTTCTGATACTTCGTATAAATCAGGAATTGATGATGCCGAATGTGATCTTGAGAAGGACATTCTTCTCCTCGAAGCTATCCTAAATAGTGAGCCTTTATCACCACTTCCCAACCATGCAAATTATTTTCCTGAGGTTAGAAAAGAACTTAAGATTTGTGAAGCCAAAACCAATGAAACATCAATTGATGAACCTTCCGAGGTCGAGCTCAAGGACTTACCTCCCCACCTCGAATATGCATTTTTGGAGGGTAACAACAAGTTACCAGTCATCATTGCTAAAGATTTGAGTGTCGGGGAGAAAGCCGCTCTCATAAAGGTGTTGCAGTCCCACAAGCGAGCCATCGCTTGGAAACTCTCCGATATCAAGGGTATTAACCCGGAATTTTGTACTCACAAAATTCTAATGGAAGAGGACTACACACCAGCGGTCCAACATCAGAGACGGGTAAACCCAAAAATCCACGATGTCATAAAAAAAGAAGTTGAAAAACTTCTTAACGCTGGATTAATTTACCCTATCTCGGATAGTCCCTGGGTAAGCCCGGTACACTGTGTACCAAAGAAAGGTGGTTTTACCGTAGTTGAGAATGAGAAAAATGAGTTGATCCCAACTCGATTGGTTACGGGATGGCGGGTATGCATTGACTACCGAAAGTTGAATGAAGCCACCCGAAAAGACCATTTTCCTCTACCATTCATGGACCAAATGCTCGAGAGGCTTGCGGGAAACGAATACTATTGTTTTCTCGATGGTTTCTCAGGATATTTTCAAATACCCATCGACCCAAATGATCAGGAAAAGACCACATTTACTTGCCCATACGGAACTTTTGCCTACCGCCGCATGCCCTTTGGCCTCTGCAATGCACCAGGCACATTCCAGAGATGTATGATGGCAATCTTCCACGATATGATCGAAAAAACGATGGAAGTATTTATGGATGACTTTTCGGTTTTTGGAAGTTCTTTCTCTACATGCCTAACCCATTTGGAAAAGATGCTTAAGCGGTTGAGACCACAATTTAGCTCTAACACTGGGAGGAAAAAGCATTTCATGGTTAAGGAAGGCTTATGTTCTTGGACATAAAATCTCCAAGTGGGAATTGAGGTTGACGCGCTAAGATGACGTTATCGCAAAGCTCCCTCACCCGACTACTGTAAAAGGCATCCGTAGTTTTCTTGGGCATGCCGGGTTTTATAGAAGATTCATCCAGAATTTCTCAAAAATAGCCCGTCCCATGACCTAATTTTGCTTGAAAAAGAGCTACGTTTTATTCTCCAAAGGTGTATTGAAGCATTTAACACTCTCCAAAGAGAATCTAACCGAGGCTCAATCCTGATGCCCCAGACTGGAATGAACCATTTTGAACTTATGTGCGATCGCAAGCGATTTCGCCTTAGGTGCAGTCTATGGGGGCAACGTCATGAGAAACCACTTCAAGGCTATACATTATGCAAGTAAAACATTGAATGAGGCGGGAATCACGTTACACACGACAGAGAAAAGGCAATGTTAGCCGTGGTGTACGCATTGAAAACAATTACCGATCTTACCTTGTCATGAACAAATTGACTGTGTATAGGTCATTCGCCCTCAGTATCTCTTTGCTAAGAAAGTTCTAAGGCGAGATTGCTCCGATGGGTTCTGCTCCTTCAAGAGTTCGACTTTGATGTTTATTGTTGGACACAAAGGAGCTGAGAAACCTAGCGGCGGGTTGATCATATATCACGATTAGAGGACCTCACGAGAATAAGCTCGATCAAAGGAGTGATTAAATGGAAAAAGTTTCCTCTTGAAACTCTTAGTTCGTTGCTTTTTCTGAATGCTAGTACCCCATGGTTTGCTGACATCGCAAACTACATGCGGGAATTTCATGATCAAAGGGATGTCAACCCAGCAGAAAAGAAAATTCTTCAAGACGTGAAGCATTTATTTTTGGGAAAGACCCTTTCTGTTTATAATTGTGGATCAAGTTATTCGACGTTGTGTTTTTGGGCAAAGAAGCCATGGGGACAACCTCACGGCTTGCCACAATGGTCCCACCGGTGACTTACGGTGCTAACCTACACAGCTCAAGGAAAAGTCTTCGATTCCGGATTCTTTTGGCCCACAATCTACAAGGATGCCCATGAGTTGGTTAAACACTGCAACTCATGCCAGCGTCAAGGAAAATTTTCACAACGTGATGAGATGCCACAAAATTCCATCCAAGTTTGTGAAATCTTTGACGTCTGGGGCATTGACTTCATGGGACCATTCCCATCATCCAAAGGCAACAAATACATCCTCGTGGCGTTGTTTATTTATCAAAATGGTTGAAGCAAAAGCGCTCCCCTACCAATGAAGCCGAGTAGTTTGTAAAGTTCTTAAATTCTCTTCGCCAGATTTGGTGCCCCTCGTGCCATCATAGTGATCGCGGTACCCAATTTTTGCATTGACCAATTTGCAAAGTCATGCTTAAATAGAGTGACAAAAAAAACCCCCCCATGTCTCTCCACGCGTAGCATCCACAAACAAGTGGGGACCCAAGTTGAGGTATCCAATCGCGGTTTGAAACGGAATTTCTTTGAAAGGACCGGGGCGGAACCGTGCCTTTTGGTCAGATAAGGCTCGTTGATGCTTTCTGGGCTTTCCGCACCGCGTACAAAACACCATTGGGTGTACTATATAAGTTGGTTTACGGAAAAGCTGCCCATTGCCGGTTGAGTTAGATCAAAGGCCTACTGGGCCTTGAAATATTACAAACTTTGATCTGAAAAAACCGCTGGTGACCTTAGGAAAGTTCAACTAAATGAATTAATGAGCTCCGTGTGAAGCTATGAGAATCTTTGATCTATAAAGAAAAGACAAAGAGGATTCAGACTCCAAGATCAGAACCGCGTTTTTAAACATTCGGTGGATCGAGTCCTCCTCTTTTAACTTAGATTAAAGAATTTTTCTCGGCAGCTTAAGGACCCGTTGTCAGACCATTCACTGTAAAACCAAGTTTTTTGTACTGCACCGTCGAGATATTCAAAACTCCGGGAGTAGCTCGGGCGTCGGGGCTAGTTTTGTGCTCGCTGTGACAGAATATCGGCACGACGAGTAGTGTACGAGGTGTCTTCTTGTTCGTCTCCTTGCTCCGAATTGGGAGAGCTATATACTTATCCGGTGCTTTCTCCGCACAAACTCAGACTGTAGACGCGTCCCTTTATGCAAGAGAGACGTTCACGGAAATAATTCCTGGTACCTAGTCTCCCCCGCGCGGGTTAGATGGATAACCTGGGTCTCCACTCTCCCAGAGTGCCTTCGCCGAGCCCCTCCCCCAACTCCTTCCCCCCCCCCCCCCCCCCCCCCCCCCCCCCCCCCCCCCCCCCCCCCCCCAAACTTCAAAGTGATGGTCACATCGTAAATATAAAAGCCATACTTTGAAGGGGGGATATCGTAACACAATTTGGTGTCACAGATTCCAAACATTCTCCTAATGTCCATAAATATTAAGGGTGACGGGTCAAGCATAGCGACCTTAAACAAGCGCTTCGTTGGAGGCACCCCATGCTTATCGTAGTATTATGAATAAGTGTTTTCTTGTTGTATGAAGGTTTGCTTCTTCCATTACCCGTGTTTGTATTTTTGTTTCCGTGTTTTCCATGTTGTTGTTATTGTTTATTGTCCAGGATTGCCCGGATTGTGAAGACTCTCAGTTTTGTCATTCATCAAGAGTTTCACATCCTCAGCTTCAATTGGGAATCCGATATCCTAATCTTATTGACTAACGTTTTATCTTTTGGCATACCTCATAAATGGCCTTAGGATTAATGTAGTACCCTTCAAAACATCGAGGACGATGTTTAGTTCTAGTTTGGGGGGGTATCTTCGATTTGATTGTTGCCTGCAGCATTGTTACCACGTAAACCCGTTTTTACCACCAAAATACCAAAAAAATGAAAAAATTGAAAATTTTTCAAAAATATAATAAGTGTTTTGTCACAGTTTTGCTTTTCTTTTGGGTAGAATAAGAATAATTTTTGACTTGATCGGGCGTGTTGAGCCCTAGCTAGTTCCTTTAGGCCAAGCTTTCACGAATTCTATAGCTTTGAATTTTAATAATGTGAAGAACGAGAAATGATAGAGTTAAATATAAGTTTATGTGCTAAGCAAGATTCTTCTAAAAACTTATACAAGTAACTTGTGGTTTTCTCTCCCGTGAATTTCTAATCCACCTAATCATACGTACTCAATTTAATTCAACTAAGTCAATCGATGTTTTCAGAAAAAGCTTCAAATTTGTAACTTGAGTTTTCAAAGCGAGATTTTGTAGTGATTTAAAAGATAAATGCCAAAGAAGCATGAATGAAATGTGAATGCAAAAATGCATGAATATTGAAATTTTGCCAATGAAGCATGCAGTTGATATTATGGAGCAAGTAAAAGATGTGTCGTGATATCCCACTCCGCTAGCAACGAGGTGGGGGTTCAAACTAAGACGTCTTTGCTTCTAGGGATTTGGTGTGTCGTGATATCTCACTTGGAAGAAAGGTCTAGGTGAGGGTTCAAACTAAGACACCAATCCTTAGCCATATTAGGAATAAGGTGTTGATGTGATTTCCCACTACGCTAGCAACGGGGTGGGTTTTCAAACTAAGAACACCGGTCGTTGGTTGTGATATCCTACTAGGGAGCGAGGCCTAGGTAGGTGTTCAAACTAAGCAACGCATTCCTAGCTTTAAGAACTTATGATTATGATGATAAAGATGTTGCAAAAAGTTCTACAGTTAAAATTTCGTTCTTTAAAATCAAGTTACAAGGTCCTAATAAGTTTGAGTATGAGTTCATTTTGAAATATGACTATGAGAGTAAGTTGTGTCTATGGTTAAATTAAAATGAGTACACACATTCAATCGTGATATCCATGTTGGGAGTTGAAAATTCACAAGGTCATAAGTATGAGGGCGTTAACATCTAATACTTATAACGACATGACATTGTTTAAATTGTGCTTAGCTTGGACCTTGTGAAAAATCGAGGACGATGAAATTATCCGTCAGGACATCCGTAGATCACTCTAGCTACGCTTCCTCATTACTATGATCCTAGTATTAAAAAATAAAGAAAGTCAAACTATGTTAAAAAAATGAGAAAATCCAAAAATATAGTTGTAGTTATTGTAAATTTAATGAAAATGGTGGAAAACTTGGCTTACGTGTTTACTTCATACAACATTGTGTGAGGACTACACAATACCTTAGGTTTGGGGGGATTTGTATAATGCTTAATTACACATAACTTGTACCTCTAAAAAACCCTGAGCTAAAATGACAAAAACAGACAAAAACTGCCAAATTATATAGTTGTCTTGGCCTTTGTATGTGCAGGAAGGTGGATAACGAATCAAAAAACATAAAACCAAGCCAAAATGACAAAACTGAGCATGATGGAAAAGACTGTGCGAAAATCAAAGGCCAAAGTCCGAAAAATGCCAGTCAGAGTCAATTACTGAAGCATCATCAGGTCAAACGGAGCGGAACTGAGAAGAATACAATTGAAGGCAATCTTAACCCATCGATGGCCGGGAAAGCCCAAAGTAAATAACTAATGAAGACGTGAAGACCAAATGGCCCTCAAATCATTTGGACAACAGCCCATTTGTTGCTAATGGTGACAAAGACTGGTGAAGACCTTTGAAGGCCCAACCTAGCCCAGTTTACAGCCAATCTCATCCATTTTGTATACACACAAAACCCACTTCAATAACCTTAATTGGGCTTGAAAAAAGCCCAAAAATCCAAACCTTTAGGTTTTAAAAAAAACCCCCCTTGATTGGGCGCAGACACACTCAATTTGGGGGCCCCGAATACAGAGCCCACACACCTTAATGTCCAAACCCAAACCCCAGTAGGGCCCACTACTGAACCCAAGCCCAACAAAAGCCGCAAAATCCTTTTTCAAAACTTAGGGGCAAATTGCAAAATTTTGAAAGTTGTTTTAAAAAGAAAATTGGTTTTAACAAAATCGCCAAGGGCTGAAAATTCAATTAAAACCCAAAACTCTTTTATTTCTTTTTTGTTATAAAAACCAGAGGACCGTGCTAAACCTCGCCTTTTTTGTAGATTTACCAAACCCCTTTTCTTAAGATCTTTAGTTATAAAACTCATGACTAAACTTCCGACTGATTCTAAAGCGATGGTTAATATACTAAATTAGGCTTAAAACAAAAATGAACAAAGAATGAAAGGGTGAGGGGCCATACTTGCCTCTTCCGCAATTCGTTTCTTTTTAACCCTGCAAGCCATAAAACAGTAACCTCACCCTTCCCGCCAACGCTTATACACCCATTTCCCAGACGTGTAGTTTATGGCACAATACCCACCTCTCCAGTACACCTCACAGCTCCACCGCTACTCACCTTTCCCCACTCAACCCCAACCCTATAACCCTCTCCCCTGGCAAATCACTCAACCCAAGACCCCCTTCAATGGTTGAGATGAGAACAAGAATTATGGAAGGCTAGGATTGATGCCTGGACATTGTACTCTCACAGCTAACTCAACCCAAGTCAAAGAGAAGAAAAAGAGCCTCTATAAAAGAGAGAAGACCAAGCCGACCCACACACCACTTTTTACCCTGTTTTTTTAGTTTAAATGTTTTAAATAAGTTTTTTTCTTTGAAGCAAGTATTGTAACTCAGTTCATTTAAAAGTTTATGTTGTAATTTTTTCTATCTCTAATAAAAAAGGGTTTAAACTTCATTTTGCTTATATCAAAGTTATTTGCTTAATCTTGTGCTTAATCTTGTTTCATTTAGCTTAGGCAGCCTATAGTAGTTATTGTTCTAAGCTCTCTCAGTTAAAATTCATTTAGATTTTATACTTGCATTTCTGTTCAGTTTTTCTATGTATAATAAGGCTAGAGAGAAACTAGGTATTTTTTCTTAATAACTAGGCAATTTAAAAGCTAAAATAGTTTCATTAGTTTAGTTTTAGAATGTGTAGATAAAAAGTTTTTAGCTAAATTAGTTTTTAAACAAGTTTTAAACTCAAATTGTTTTGACAGCAAACTTAAAGGAGTGTTTGGAAGAAGCCTTCTTTGAACGCTTAAAGTCAGAAAGAAATAATGTGTCAAACTTATTACACATATGTGTATAGTTCTAAACATCAAGTTTTAAAAGGTTTTTTTAGAAGTTAGTGAGGAGAAATTACAAAGATTTTAGAGCTTAAAAAGTTTAGGCAGGCACCAGTGCACATTTTTCAAACTATGATAATCTTTGATTTTAGAATTTTAGAAAAGCAACTTAGAATTTAAAGATAGTTTTTTGTGTTTACTTAGATTCATTTATAGTTATAAGTGAAGCTAAAAATCCTTGCCTAACATCTTTGTTTCTTGCTCTTTGCACCAGCAGCACATTGCAAATCAAGGCAAAACCACGAACATATCAGCGAAGGATTTTTTCTATGTTTTACTGTTGAAATATTTCTCATTTCCTTTAAAGTTTTACAAAACCTTTTATCTAGGTGAATTAGAGTAGCAAGGTCCAGTCTTATCACAAAAAATTTCAGCTTAAAGGTAAGAAATAAGCTTGTAAGCTTAAGTGAAATAAAGCCACAAACAGTCTCATTAAAACTATCATTATCCCATCTATAATTTTCATTCAAAGCATGATAACTCTAGGTACAATTTTAGTGTAATCCTTTTCATTGCACATCTTAAGCTAGAATAAGCAACCTTTAATTTCAGTTTTCATCAAGTAATAAGCAAATAAGCCAAATGTCCCAAAAAGCTTATAGTTTAAAATCAGCACTTGTCTTTAACAGCAACTTACCAGCTTATTTTCTAGCTTATTCTTTGTTCTAAAGTTGAAAGTGTCTTTATTAAAGTTGTTAGGAATAAGCTAGTAAGCAACTTTGTAGTTTTAAGTTTTTGCTAATTCTCAAAATTTAATAAGCCAAAAATAAGCACAATCGTAGGGTCTGTTTTGTACTTTTCTTAAAGTCTAGGGTTGCCCGTTTTCTCTATAGTGTAAAATTGCACAACTTACCCCGCCTACCCTTGTCTTTCACTTTACCAAGTTTGTCACCCTGTCTTTTTCTAGAATAATAAATTAAGTTAAAATTTTAATTTTAGTTTTATATTTAGGTCATAATTTTAATTAAGCAAAATTAGGTTTCAATTAGTTAATAGAAATTAGGGCTTTTTGTTTCCATAATTTTTCTTTCTGCACCTTTGTAGTTTATAAAAACTATTTTTTTCTATATTTTTCCAGTTAAATTTGTATTTTCTAGGAATTAAAGTAATTTTAGTATTACTTTTCTTATAAAAATCATAAAAAATAGAAAAAATGTTGAAAAATAAAATTCTTTTTTATTTTTGCTATTAATTTGCATTTTAAATCTAGTATTTTTGAAAAATAAAAGATAAATTTTAGTGTTAATTTTTAAAAAAAGTTTATTTTTGTTAATTAATTAAATCTTAGAAAATTTATAAAAAATCCAAAAATTAATAAAAAAATATTTTTCTTTTTTACAAAATTTTCTTTTGTCATTTAGTGTCTAGGAAAAATATAAAATTTAGTGTAGGCTTTATTTTTCTTAAATTTCATTTATAGACCCGTTTTGAAACCGGTGCATTTTTACCGTTTCTTTTTCGTTTTACCATTCCAAAACGACCTCCGAGTTAGATTCTAGTTATCTTTATTTTTCAAATTAAGTTAATAAATTTAATTTTGATTTTTATTTAATTTATCCATATTATTTTCTTAATTTTTAGTATTTAGGGTTCCCCTATAACTGATTCCTGTTCCCCGGTAATTTAGTGTAAATTTTAATTTTAAGGGATTTCTTATAACTAATTTTTTTATCCCGTAGATTTTTAAGATCCCCAATTTCCTATACTATGTTTCCCCGTAGATTAATTAGTTCATTTAATTAACTTTAGTTTTAATTATATCAATGTTTCCATCATTCAATTTCTCATCAAACCAGGATAAATTTCAATTGCAGCCTCGTTGGGACATACGACCCGGGAATATCTCTTCCGGAATCTTTTTATCATTGATTTGATTCTTATATATTTAATCTCTTTGTGTAGCTTTTGACCTTTTGCCTTGGTTAAGGGCATTTGGTTGAGATTTGCATTTGAGTTATTTTAAGTGTATACCGTCAACGAATCAATGCTCCAACCAGAAGGTTTTAAACAAAAAGGAAAAGAGAACTTGGTTTGCAGGTTAAACAAATCTATGTACGGCTTAAAGTAAGCGCCATGGTGTTGGTACAAGAGATTTGATTCTTTCATCAGGAGCCTTGAATATAACAAACTACATGCAGACCTTTGTGCATATTTCAAGAGGTTTAGAAATAATGATTTTATCATTTTGCTATTATATGTTAACGACATGTTGGTAGCAGGCCCCAACAAAGATCGCATCAATAAATTGAAGGCTCAACTGGCTAAGGAATTCGATATGAAAGACCTTGGACCCGCAAACAAGATTCTAGGGATGAAAATTCACCGAGATAAAGTTAGTAGGAAACTTTGGCTTTCACGAAAGAGTTATGTGAAGAAAATCTTGCAAAGGTTCAATATGCAAGATTGTATGCCGATATCAACCCCGTTTCCTACTGATGTCAAGTTATCCCCCAAGATGAGTCCTAGCATTGAAAAAGAGAGGATGGAGATGTCTCGAGTATCGTATGCATTAGCAGTGGGAAGTTTAATATTCGCGATGATTTGTACAAGACCAAACATTGCACATTTAGTGGGAGTAGTGAGTCGGTACATGACGGAACCTGGTAGAGAGCATTGAGAATATGTGAAGAGGATCCTTAGATACGTAAAAGGAACCTAGATGTTGCATTATGTTTTGGGGATTCGGATTTAACTATCACAGGATATGTTGATTCTGATTACGCAGGTGATCTTGATGGAAGTAAATCAACCACCGGGTATGTGTTTACACTTTCTGGCGGAATAGTAAGTTGGGTTTCAAAACTGCAGTCAGTTGTGGCGATGTCAACAACAGAAGCAGAGTATGTTACAGCTGCTCAAGCTAGCAAAGAATCAGTATGGTTGAAGATGTTGCTGGAAGAGCTCGGGTACAAACAAGAGAAAATTACTCTATTTTGTGACAACTAGGGTGCCCTGTATCTTGCAAGGAATCTATTATTTCATTCAAAGACAAAGCATATACGAGTTCAGTATCACTTCGTTCGTGAGAAAGTGGAAGAAGGGGCCATGGATATGCAGAAAATTCATACTAATGATAACGTGGCTGATTATATGACGAAAGCAATCAACTGTGACAAGTTTACATGTTGCCGATCCTTATGCGGCCTAGCAGAAACGTAAGCAACATGAAAGTGCAAGGAAGGATAACGATGTGAAGATCGATTTAGCTTCAATCGAATCTTCAAGTGGGAGATTATTATGAAAGAAGCCTACCATGTTTGACCATGGTATGTGGAAATGTGAAAAAACAAATTGAATGATTTCTGAAAGATAAACATGGCATGATATTTGCCTACAATTCCTTTGTGTGATCACATGGACCAAACGTGTTTCACTAACACTATAAATAGAAGTGTTGGCATCCCATTTCAAGTATCCCATTTACAACCAAAAAACATACAAGTGTTGTTGTATCTCTTTCTATCTCCTAGTATTTGAGGCTATTAGAGAATTAGTGTATATCTCATATTTACAAGAGATAAGGATTTATTCTTGTACAATAGAGAGACGGTGTAATTCCCTAATGTTTCATCATAAGTGAAACATATCTTTCTTATTGCCCGTGGTTTTTTTAAACCCTGTTAAGGTTTTTCACGTTAAATACGTGTGTCATCTTTTATTGCATTTCATATTATAGTCGTGGTTTTGCTTTAGTCCGGTGTCACTTTTCTCAACCAAGCAAAGTGCATGGTTTGACGAGTCTGAAGAAGTGAAAAGTGGGATTTAGCCAACTAAGAGCAACACAGTGCCAAAGACAAGCAGTTAGATATGGGGTTTGACGTATGAAAAGTATTTAGTAGTTTTTACTTATTCTACACGTGCATGTACAGTTGGGATAACAACCAATAATATTGTGTTTTATGAAGACTATGGCCAAAACACACCTTTTATAAATCTACAAACACATCATTCTGTTATATTTTTCCAGCCGACGCCCCATACAAAACCACAAGTTCAATCGTGAAAATAATAAAGAAATGAGGCTCAGAGTCTTTTTGGTCTTGTTTTGGCGAATATACAATCACAACAGAAGGATCACACGTTATGATCGAAGATGCTCAACATAATAAAGATGGTGTCTTCCGACTTGATGTTTAGCTAAACATCTCGCGGCACAGCCGAGATTAGAGTTTGATCTTTTAAGTATTGTTGGAAATCCAAAACACGAAGCAAACAAACAAAATTCGAATGAACGAAGCGGAAGCTTTATTCAAATAACAAACCAAATTACAAAATCAAATTCAAAGGTGCCAAACCCTAATTCCAAAAGGTACGAAACAAATATTCAAAGGTACAAAGAAAACTAATGACATTGGCCTTTATATATAGGCAACCAATGACCAAAAAACTACCAGATTCTAAACCAACACAAATTGAGAAACAAATCAAAAACTGATATCTATCCAAAAACCAAATTTACAAAACCAACCCTAAAGTTTAAGTCATTTTCTAACAATTTCCACCGTGACTTGAACTCCTTCAAATGTTTCAAACCAAATCCAAAATTCCAAATTCCAAACGCTAAAGATGCTAGCCAAATTCAAAACGAACGATCGATTCCCAAAAGCAATCCGAAACAAAATCGATCCAAAGCAAACGTCGATGACTTCAAAACGAACAATCAAACGTTAACCGACAAATCAAACTCGGTCAACCAAACAAACAAATCGGCTCAAACAATCTTCACCAAACATAATCAAATTCGAGCAATTAACTTCAAAAGCCCGACGAATGAAGATTCAAATTTTCAAACTATTTTTGATGGTTTTTCAAAGATTTTCTTGTACCTCTAGCCTAAACTAAGATAAATAAAGAAGAAAGTTAAAAGCTTTATGGTTTTTAAACCCTCAAACGATGAAAATCTCTTGATAGGTTCGAACCAAACTAACAGGTAAACAAAGGTAACAAACGCACACAAAACCTTCACAAATACCCCATGGCTCTTGATACCAATTGTAGAATATCTTAACACAAATAGATGATGGATTCGTTTAGGGTTTTAGAGAGAGAAAGATGTGGTTGGATGAACACTTAGAGAGAGAAACAAAGAAGATAATATTAGATTAAGTGTGTGTGAGAAATGAACAACCAACACCCTCTCCATGTATTGAGAGGGTATAAATTGTAAAACCACGTATTTAAGGTCACTACTTTTTCTGAATTTATAATTATTCCCTAGATTTTAAATAAATTCATTTATTTATTTTAGTCGGTTTTTATTAAAATCGTCATTAAATTCTTTCGCGAATTCTATATTTTATCTTTAATCGTTACCGATCGAGAAATCAACGAATTCTGTATTTTTAATTGTGAAAATTATTAAATTTTTATTTAATATATTTTTCTTTTTCTGTTATTTCTCATATTTTATTCGTGTCAGGTCGAACCAAATTTAAAATTTTGACTTTATAAAAATTAGCGAGTTGAGTTAATTTTTAGGATCGAGATTTAAAAGATATAAAACGTTTAATAAAAATTGGGCCGAAGCCCCCTTCCTTTTCCCCCCTTTTCTTTTGATTTCGGCAACCTCAAGCCAAACACAACATCCATATATTTTTTTATATAAACTAGGCCCATATTCTTTATTTTTTTATAAAAGATATACAAGCCCATCTTTCTTATAAACCTTCCATTTAATTATAAAACCCAACCCAACCTTCCTTTTTTATATAAGCCGAAAACACACACACTCTAGATTATAACGTTAATTTTTTTTTCCTGCTTCCTCATTTTTCTCTCTTCTCTCGAGCAAACAACACCAGAAACACAAATTGAAGCTTCAATTCTCAACCAAAACCACTCAATCATATACCAAATTGTTTATAAAAATACCTTTAATCTTTCCCCTAAAAAAAATTAAACATGCAAAAAGGTTTTGTAAATCTCTAATTTTTCAAGATTGGTGATTTAGGTGAATTCAAGTATTAGATATTAGCAAGGGTTGAGCAAGAAAGTTATATTCAAGATTCGGGTTAACAAAAGTTGATTTTTGGTTCGTTTTGGGTCCCTTTGTGGTTCGGCCAAGTTCATAAACCCCCAAGGGCTTATAGTTTTTGATTTATCTTCTATTGTGATTACATTGTAAGCTATTTTCCTTCTATTGTAATTTGATTTCAATTATTCATATGCATGCATGTTAATTTTGGTTAATTGGATGAAATTGGGAATCCATTGATTAGGATGCATGTGATGTTTGTGAGGTTTTTGGTGATTGTGGATGGTTAAATAGGTTAAGAAAAATCTAAAATATAAAAAAAACTAAACGTTTTCCTTTGAAAAAAATAAAAAAATTCAAAAAAAATTTAACGTTTTTATACAATTTTACGTTTTAAAAAGTACGAAATATTTTTTTAAATTTTGCAAAAAAATTCTAAATTTAGTACACGTACCATATGGGTATATTTGAGAAGATGATGAATAGTGTATGCCACGTAAGCTTTTAGCCTGTTAAACAGGTGGAAAATTCAGTTTACGTACCATATTGACACGAAATGCAAAGTTCGTGTATGATATGGGCAATAAATTTAGTACACGTACCATATTGGTACATTTGAGAAAGTACGTGGCTATTTAAAGCCAAAAACCCTATCTTCTATTGTGATTACATTGTAAGCTAGTTTTCTTCCTTTTTTATTTAGTTTTCAAAATCTTATAAAAAATTATATACATGCATGTCTATTTTATGAATTTGGGAATCCACTGATTAGGATGCATGTGATGTTTGTGAGGTTGTTGGTGATTGTGGATGGTTAAATAGGTTTAGGGTAAAGTGTAGGTTAGTTTGAGATTGTGGGATGTGAAATTTGTGCAAAATAGTGATGGGTTTAAAGAGTTTTATAACCCTTAATTAGGGCAGAAAGTTTGGACTAAAAATCAGCGGGTTTAGCATGATGTAATTTGGGATTTTAATGATTAGAATTGTAGAGGTCGTTCTAATGATCGTTTTTGTATAAATTAGAGCTTCTAACTCTTAAAAACGAGAAAGTTATGGCCGATTTTAATTAGGAAACCGTTCTGGCAAATTTTAGAAAATGGCAGTTATCATATCCGAATTTGGGTCAACTTTCGGATGTTATAACACGGTCGTTTCAAAAGTTTTTCTTGGTTTTCAGGACCCTAAAGTTATCTACTTCGAGTCTACTTTCCAACGAACTAGGCCTCGTCAATTTTCATGGTGTAAAAGTTAGTCAAAACCTTTGTACAAGATTAAGTGCTAAAACTGTGTTGGTTGTCCAGAATTTCGTTTGTAAAGATGTTGTGTGCAGTCGGGTCGAAACTTAATATTTTTAGACGAAATTTAATCTAGAGATTGTACATGATGTGTGTGACCTCCTGCATTTTTTTCAGATTTTTATAAAATGTTTAAGGGTGCCTGTTGTTGCCAAACTTTTGATAACTTTCTGCAGGCCTGTTTTAAACTAGTTATAGTGTGCTAGTATTTATGAAATGTAAAACTTGCTTAGAATCTTTGGAGCAAACATAGTAGTAAGTCAATATACATAGGAACCTGGATATGGAGTATAAGCAAGTGTTGAGGTTGTTTGGCAAGTCGTTAAGCGATAACAAGTTGCTAGTAAAACGGCGCAATTTTTAGAAAATGGATAACCAATGGAAATAAAAAGCGAAGTGTAGTCTCATGGATTCCTAATGTACGAATTGACATGCATATATCATAATTACAATGGGTTGCATATTTTACATAATTGAATATAAATAATATATTATTATTATTAATAGGTCGCGGTTGAGATTTGTCATCCCCGCTTTTGTTCGTTACTTTCATCTTGGTATCTCCATTTTGGTGAGTTTCTCACATCCCACTTTTCTTACATGTTTTAAATGTTTTTTGGGTGGAAAGCATGATGTGTCATTGTTATAGTAATGAATCTTATGAGCACATTTGAACTTGAACTTGTTTTGAACGTATGGAACTTGATTTGAACTTGTTGAACTTTGAAAACGTGTTGAACTTTGAACTTTGAACTTAATATGTATGTTGTTGTATGCTTGGAACCCGCCACTACTTTTAACTCACTTTCCCCCTCAACGAGATTGAGACGTTAGTACTAATGGATAGCGCTCTTAGGAGATTGGCCCCTCCTCACTCCCCACACAAGGGTGCATATTACTAAGTGTTTGTGTCACACAATACAACTAGAACTTGATTGGATGTTGGAACGGTTAGGCTGAATACGTTTAAGTAGTGCCTCGCATAATCACTATAGCATACATATACATTTATTGTTTTGGACTCTCTACTTGTTTGGAAATTAATTTTGGGTTTGTACAACTATTTTTGATAACTTGCCAATGAGTTGGAAAACCTTTATCGGACATCTACTCTTTTCTAAAACTACATTTTGTGTATATAATCTTGAGAGCTCACCAACTATTTCGATAGTTGACCGTTTTATCATGCTTTTCAGGTGACGTTCTAAGGTGGAAACTTAGAGCTGTGTTTTTTAGTTATTATCAAGACGTCTACATAATTACAAGAACCTTGTCTTTTGAATATCCATGTTCGGATATAAACAACTTATGATGTTTCATGTACTTTTAAATTTGTTCTTGAAGATGTTGTAGTTCGGATAACTTTACTTTTATTAAATCAAGTATGGTGTTTTTATCTATCACCTTGTGTAATGTTTATTCATATGTTACACCTCACGTTTCTGCCTTGGTGGGGTGTGACAGTTTAGTTACGAACAAAAGGAACACTGAAGAAATAGACTAAAAGAAAGCTACTTGACAAGAAATTAAATCTCACTTGATAGGGATCTTGTGAGTAGACCTAAGCTAGATTGAATTCGAAACATACGCTATTCCCCGACAGCGGCGCCAAAAACTTGGTGCGGTCCTTGTAAACCACAAAAGTTTTACAACCCCCTAGGCAGATCACCTAACCATTGTAATGTAGTAAGGCAAGACTCGGGGGTTGTCATCGTTCTCTAGGGGAATGGCACTGTGAAGGCCGGATCGAATGTTCACTAAGGTCTAGGAGTTGAAGGAAGATTATTTTTATATTTTTATATTTTATGAAAGCAAGTAAATCTCAAGTTTGAAGGTTGGTTTGTTTTAAACTAATTAACTACTAAGTCTAAATCTAATATAATAGCGTGGAGGACAATTATACAACGAAGCGTATTTACCTAGGATGCACTACTCCTTGCTAGCTATCCAATTCTACCTATTGCTTTGTCACACTTGTGATGCGATGTGTAAGTATTTCCTAATTAATGAATGAATTACACGAACCCGCCATCTATGTAATATCTCGTCAAGGCAATGCACAAGTAAGGTAGTATAAAGACTATTACAAGGCCGCTAAGAGTATATCACATGCATTAAAACACTTAAGAGGGATCAACCATAATGAGGGTAAGGTAGTATAAAGACTGTTACTGATGGTATCCTTTCTACACACTCGCATTTCCCTAGACGTCTATGCCAATTTAATATCTTATGGCTAGTTTTCTAAAGCCTAACGCGCACATCCATCATAAAAAGCAATAGGAAACAAGAATTATAAACTATAATCAATTATACTTATTGAATCTGTTATGCAAACAACAAGATCTAATCAACTAATAACAAGATTCATGCATTCCCAAATAAATACTAGATGAATTAGCCAAGCATACTTAAACAAGAGAAATCATAATCAACAAAAGGAATTGAAGATATGACTTAAGATATAAATGATAATCAAACCATTACAAGATGTTTATGGATTGAATTAAACCTTCTAAGTTGTTGGAGAAACACCTACCCAAACCTTAGAATCATACTTAGGGTTGGGGGCTTAATGGTGTGGGTTCAGTCCAAACTCCAGCGTCAGTCCATGGTTTCTCATCAACCTATGGTATATCTTTGTTCCATTCATAGATCCAATCATCCTTATATTCTTTATAAGTCTTGAATCCCTCAATGTCCTTAGTAAGTAAGTCTGGATCGATTTGAAAAAGATAGTTAAATTCTTTGAAGGTCTTGCACATAGGCGTCTAAAAATCAAATATATTAGTGTCGATCCTAAAGAATTTAGCAACTTCATCTTCATTATCGAAAAACTCTTCATCAGTGAGCTCAACTTCATAATCTCCTCTAAACTAGTAAATCCATAACGCTTTCTTTGTATAATGATCCATCGTCTTGTAGTTAAAAATTTTGACCCCAACCATTCAGTAAATGCAACATCAGATGGATCATATCTATATCATCTCTACATCATGTGTAGCACTGTTGCTCTGAAGGTGCTATCATTCTTAGACCTAGGCGGGACTTCATCCTAAGACCTAGACACAAATATAATGTCACATTTAAAGCATCCGCATAAAGCATCCTTATTTGCTTATTATAATCTATCTTAGGGATTAAAGCAAGGGTGTCTTGTTAAACACTAGCTCATAGAGACTTTACCCACTTACTGCTTAACGGCGATTTATACTCTAGTAGTCTACTTGTCCAACTATTCAATGGAATCAGAATGTTATTTGTTGAATTATCTAGGTTCACCTGCTAGTCAACTTGTTCACTAAACCAAAGGAAATATCTGTTAGCACGAATTTAGAAGGACAATATTTATGATCTTGTGATTCTAGATGTATAAATCACTATATAGAGAGCTATCCTGGCATCTAGATTACTTCGTCTGTATCACTAGATCCAGTTGAATGACAGGTCGTATACAAAAGCACGTAAACAAGTATAAATTAATAAACATAAACAAGATTACAACGATAAATTTAAGCAATCGAGATTAAATTAAAAACCAAACTTCTCAAATCTTTATATTAATGGTAATACCCGAAGGTATTTGCCTTCAAACATATAATTAAACAATAAGTTAATGCATAGCTAAGGAAAACTAACGAGTTAACGAATAATGGATATTCAAAAACTGAACGGAATTACAAAAAGTATTGAAGAAAAATTACACGTTGTTCCTATGGTTGAATGCGTTGCAAGACCTCTTCTGTCGTTTGTCTGCTTCTAAAAATCCAACTTTTGTGGTTTAGGTATCAGAATATGATTTAGCACACTTAAAACTCATTTTGAGTTTTGTTATTATAGGGTCTGGTGTCGGGATATGTCGATACGGCGTTTGCCAATGTGTTGGGATTACGGGATGTTTGGGGTTTCTTGGAGTTGGGACCTCGTTTGATATCTTCCCGAATATTCACTTACTTTATCTCCCATTACGCGTATTCGTCTTCTCTGGATATGGCGTATTGATCATGGATCCTTCATGCTCTTTGGTGAGTGCAGGCACAGATACGCCGTATCTTCCTTGATGGATACGGTTTATTGGTTATCAGAACATTAATCTTCAAAATATCTTCGTTTAAGCTCCAGAATGCGCCGCCATTGCTAATATTCACCAAGTACTCTATAATTACTGCAATTTTCAAATACAAACGATTAAGTAACAATTCTTTGCAATAATTATACAAATGGGTTAATATTTTATGGGATATATGATGTATAAAATAGACTTAATTTGATGTATATAAAAGAGTAAACAGATGATCCTCTCTTTTCCGACTTGACGATATAAAAGAAGAGTTAAAGATTGAAAGAAATGAAAAATGTTAAGAACAATTTTTTAGGATCAAATGAACAGTATGCCGATATTGAACGTCTTAAGCAAACTCTTTCTGAACAAGTGCAAGAAAAGGATTCTTTAATAAAAACAGTTTTCGATCTCAAAAATGATTTAAAAATGGAAGAAAACATAAATATTAATAGAGAAATTGCTTTAGAAAAGAAAATTACTAACTTGATACCAATATCATTTTCAAAAGATGTCAATCTCGCGCAAACTGTTCATATGATGACTAAATCCAAAATTTGTTATGATCATTCCACAAAACAAGCTATCCGTTTTAAAAAACCTTTCTATCTGAAGAAAGTTCAAGACTCAAAGCCAAAACTGTATGACGGGAATGTCATTCTTAAAATGGATACTATTGTGATTCCTGATTCTGATGAGACATTAATGCTTTGTGAAGAGATGAGGAGTCATTCAAAAATGCTTTTTGAATGAACAAGGAATCCAATGGTTGTAAAAAAATAAAGTGAACACTAAACCTATTAAATTATGCGGTCTTTAATAACGATTACAACAATGGATTTCGTTCGGACAATCTGATTTATATAGTGAACATGCCTATTGGAAAGCGACTTCGGTCCCAGCTTTAGACCCATCTCCTTCTTCGACAACCAACAAAGTTGAGGTTCTAAAAGAACTTCCTAAAGTGAGTATGGTGAATACTAGCTTGAAAGAGCTTAAACGCAATCTTGCTGGCTTTGATCAGGTTTTCAAAGAAAGAACCACTGCCATAGTTATCACTGAGGGCACGTGGGGGTTTGAACATACAAAGGCTTGTTTTCAAGATGAAATTATTCTGTTTATAAAAGAATTAAAAGATATCTTCAATGACTTCAATCAATACTTGGTTGATGAACTTGCCGATGTCCAAAATGTCTTTTATCAAATGGAACAGGCTATGGTCCTCGAACACATCTGCTTGAAGTTCCAAAACTTTCGAAGTTAAAATGAATCAAGTTTTTAGTGAAAATGAACGACTCTTGGCATAAGCCATTGATCATGATATTGTAAAAACTGTTGTGAATTTGTCTGTGAATGATGGTTGTGAAACTGTGAATGAATGTCAAAAGTGTCTCGAACTCAAGACTGAGCTTCTCAAGAAAAAGGATGTTGTTGATAAAGAAACTTATGATAAACTTTGTAAGAGTTTTACAACTCTTGAAAAACATTGCATCACTTTGGAAGCTGATTCTCAACTTAATCAAGAAATCTTTCAACAGACAAACAGTGTTTTAGATCAAAATGCTCCAAGTTTTACTCAGTTGTTTGAATTAAGTGAATTGAGAGCTTAGTCTTAAGAGAAAGACACAGTCATTGTCAAGTTGAAAGAGCCAAATTAAGATCCTTATAAAAGGAAATTAGTAGATGTACGTAAAGTCAAAATGGACATGGATGAAATGGGAGACTCTTATCATTTAATTGGAACATTTCGAGTGACAAAAACTGTTGCTGAGAGATGAGCATTCTTGAAACAGATTTTAAGCAACTTTATGACTCGATTAAACCAAAAAATGTTCAATCAATAAGAACAATTTGATGCGTTAATTAAACAAGGTCATTATAAAGTCCGGGATAATTTCTGATTTAAATGCAAAACTTCAGGAACAAGGTTTGGTCCTAGCAGCCCTAAAAAATGAATTAAGGAAACTTAAAGAAAAAGCTTTAGATAAGGAAGCTATTGAGACCCACTCTGTTGATCTAAAAGTGTCTAAGGATAATATGGAAACATCACGCCCCAGTTTGTTGAATAATGAAAGGACTGCTCACTCTTTTTATATTAGCACATCAGGAATATGCTTGGTCAGCTAAGGAAAAAAGTCGAACATGTAAAGCGAATTATCTTAAGATTCCTTTTTAGGGAGTATGCCTTTAGGTATACCAAAGTATTCAGGATTTGCTTTCACATCTTAAAGTTGGACTTTCCCATAAGCACTCAACAATTTTTGATCCTCAATTAGTTGCGAGTTACAACGAGGAAATAAGGACATGAAAGTTAGGTTTGCGAATCACTCACATCAACAGAAACATTAAAAAAGACTCGACCTCAAACTAGTTTCTAACAAGCATGTGTTGCATTCTACAGGAGTAAGACTTTTTGCTAGTGCTAGCGGATCACAGCCTCAGGCCAATACCAGGAATGATAAGATTCAGCAAACACCAAGTAGTAATTCAAAGAATAAGTAGAAGCGCACTCTAGGAATGTTTAAATCTAGTTTGAAAAAAAGGAATGGCTACTTGTTATTAAGTTTTAATGCTGTTGGTCATGTTTTTGTATAACGGTGATGATGTGCATGTCTTTTGATAATTTATGTCGTTTTGATTCTATGAATGATTTGAAATTTCGTGCCTAAACCTAAAAAGAGAAAAAACTAAGAAGAGATTTGGCACAACAAGAAAGTGTTCACTAAGATGGGATAGATTTGGAGACCTACGGTCGGACCTTCACTATATAGGAAATGGTGCCCTTTAACTAGGATTACCCACTACTAATGAAGTTGCCTTTAGGAAACCAATAGTTCTGAATCATGAATCACCCAAACTTGTATGTTAATTTGGTAAACTAATGGATACCTAGGAAGAAAAGAATATTGAGTCGGTAGCAAAATCTAAGGTTTTATAAAACCTATATTGCTAACAAAAGGAAACCTAGTAATTCTAGGGTTCCACAAAAAAAACCAATGTTCCTTTCTTCTACTTAATGAATGCAGGTTCCAAAATCGTCATCTGGTATTTTGGACTCGGTTTGCTCGAAGCACATGACGGGATCGCTCTAGCTCACCAATTTCATCAGTAATTCTTGGGTAACAGTCAAATTCGGAAAATGATAAGTTGCAAAGATAAGGGGTTATGGGGAATACAGATGGGAATGTTACTTTTCAAGGGTTTATTTCTTCGTTGAAGGATTGGGCATATCTATTTTTGTGGGACAATTTCTGTGATTCCAATCTTAAAGTGGCTTTCGTAACACACATGCTTTATTCGCATTAGAAGGTGTTGATTTATTGACGGGATCTCGAGGGGATAATCTTTATACACTATCACTTGGGAATATGATGGGTCCTCTCCCGTTTTGTCTATTGTCAATGGCTTCTAAAACCAAGTCTTGGTTATGGCAATCGTCATCTATCTTACTGAATTTGGTGCTTTAATCATCTGCAAGACCTGTACTAGTCCGAAGGATCTCCCTAAGCTCAAGTTTGAAAAGGATCACTTATGTTCTGCATGTGCATTAGGCAAAAGTTCAAAGAAACCCCACAAACCCAAATCTGAGGACACCAATCAAGAAAAACTCTATCTGTTGCATATGGATCTGTGTGGGCCAATGCGTGTCGCGAGTGTCAATGGAAAGAAGTACATCCTCGTTATTGTCGACGACTACTCTCGATTTACATGGGTAAAATGTTTGCGATCAAAAGATGAAGCTCCAGTTTTTATTATCAATTTTTTGAAGATGATCCAAGTACGGCTTAAGGAAACCGTCCGTCGCATCAAACAGATATATTGGAACTGATTTGTTAATCAGACATTGCGTGAATATTATGAGAAGGTTGGCATCTCTCATGAAACATCAGTTGCACGCTCTCCACAGCAAAACGGTGTTGTTGAAAGACGAAATCATACGCTAATTGAAGCAGCCCGCACTATGTTAATTTATGCAAAAGCTCCTTTATTTCTATGGGCCAAAGCGGTTGCCACAGCCTGTTATACCCAAAATCGTTCCATGATACGTCGTCGTCACGGTAAAACACCATACGAGCTTTTACACGACAAACCTCCCGATCTATCGTATCTTCATGTGTTTGGTGCACTCTGCTACCCAACGAATGATAGCGGAAGAATTTTGGGCCAAGTTACAAACCAAAGGCTGACATTAGGTTATTTTCATTGGCTATGCACCTACGAAGAAAGCATTCCGGATTTACAACAGACGTACCAGACGAATAATTGAAACCATTCATGTTGCCTTTGATGAGCTGATAACGATGGCTTCTGAACACAGCAGTTCAGGACCCGCACTTCATGATATGACTCCTGTAACAATTAGTTCAGGACTCGTGCACAAACCACTCCTCTTCAATCACATTTGTACCACCTTTAAGATCTGGACTAGGATTTGTTGTTTTAACCAATTGTTTGATGAGTACTTAATATTCCACTTCTGTTCGATTTACATGCACCAGAAGTCATTGTGCTAGTCTAAGTAGTTGTGCACCTGAACATGTTGTTTCAACTGATCACCTTCCTCAACTATAGTTGATCAAGATGCTCCTATCACCAAGTTACTTCATACACACAAGAAACTCAGACTTCCTATTATTTCTCTGATGTTAAAGAAGATAATCATGATATTTGAAGTTGTACCATATGGGTAATGATACGTACTTTGGTATTCCAATTCCAGAGGTTAGTTTCAGATCAATCCTCATCACAGATGTTCTTCATTTTACATTGTGCCTCCCGCATCACCAAGTTTTACTGATCCACAATAGCAAATGAACTAAGGATTACCCATTTGAGAATATAATTGGTAATCTCGACAGACCCGTTTCCACATGACTACAAATCCATGAACAAGCCTTATTCTGCTACTATGATGCCTTTCTCATATCAGTCGAACCTAAGAACTATAAAGACGCATTAACTCAAGCATGTTGGATTGAAGTTATGCAAGAGGAACTTTATGAAATTTGAACGTCTTTGAAGTTTGGGAACTTATTCCTCCTCCTGATAACAGATTTGTCTTCACTCTTAAGTGGATCTATAAGGTTAAGCTTGATGGAGTTATTTGGCGGTATTCTTAAAAACAAGGCTCGGTTGGTCACTCGTGGTTATCGTCAAGAAGGGGGAATCAATTTTGAAGAGTCCTTCGCTCCGGTTGCAAGCTTAGAGGCTATACGAATTTTTCTAGCATTTGCTGCTCATATGAATAATGGGTAGTATATAAATAGACCTTGTGAAGACTGCCGTTTTCTGAATGGATATTCTTCGGGAAGAGGTTTTGTTAGCCAAATCCGGACGGATTTTGTGGATCCAGACAAACCTAACTACGTATATAGCTTATGAATGCTCTTTATGGGTTGAAAACAAGCTCACGCGAATCGTGGTACATGATATGTTGTCTTCATTCCTGATACTCAATGACTTATAACAAAGGTCAGTGTAGATCCTACTATGTACATCTATAGAGAAGGCAAGGAAATACTACTGGTACAAATATATGTCGATGACTTATCTTTGCTGCATTTCTATCTGATACTTTGTGATTATTCGCTTAAAATCATGTGTTCAAAATTCAGATGTCGATGATGGGTAAATCTCATTTTTCGTAGGACTACAGATTTCTCAACAGTCCCAGAGGCATCTTCATAAACCAATCTAAATTGCTCTTGAATCACTAAGAAAATATGGCTTTGAATCGTTGGTGACCCCAGTGGTACTCCCCATGGTAGAGAAACCAACTAGTAGAGGATAAGAAGGGAAAGCTGTAGATCCGTCACACTATGTGGTATGATTGGCACCCCTCTTTTATCTACAGCCAATAGACCCGACCTACAATTTGCTATATGCTTGTCGTGTCCATGGTATAGCTTCGGCCTACCAAAAAGCACTTAAAATGCGGTAAAAAGGATCTTTCGGTATCTAAAAGGAAGTTACATCGGGGGTCTTTGGTACCCGATGGATTCTTCCATTGCATAAACAGCATTTGTTAGATGAGGTTCATGCTGGGTTGTCAAGATACTACGCCGTTAGCACATTAGTAGTATTAAAACTTTTGGGCTGATTAGACTTATGAGTATGGTCGTCTAAAAGCAGAATGCGCTATGCGGATTATCCAGTACGGAAGCTGAATATATTGCTTTGTCTGGTTGTTGTGCTCAAGTCCTTTGGTGAGATACAACTTAAGCTATGGCTTTTGGATTCAATAAATTTCAATGTTCTGTGATAACAAAAAGCGCTATTGCCTTTATGCTGTGCCAACAACGCTTAAACATTCCAGATCCAAGAATATAGACATCAAGATTTCATCTTCAATCAAGGAGGCATGTTGAAAATGGTGTGATCGAACTATACCTTGTCAATACAGAGTATCAATTGGTGGACATCTTCACTAAATCTCTTGGCCGAGAAAGAATTGAATTTTTAATCAACAAGCTGGGTATGCGAAGTTTTACGCCGGAGACTCTGAAAAAATTGGCAGATGACGTTGACGAATAGTGGTGGTACCTATTCGAATATCCTTTGTATCATATGTATATAATATAACTTAGAAAAACCAAAAAATATTTTCTTTTTATACAAATTTTTCAAAAAACAAAATACAAAATAAAAAAATGAGAAAAATACAAAAAGAAGTTTTCAAATGGCATGTCTTCTGAAAAAATCTGATAACTTTCTACGGTCTTTAAAAATGTTCAATTCACAATATTACGATCCTTGTACAATGTAGTTCGCGCAGAAGTTTCTATTGTTTTCAAAAAAACATGCCTATGGCTTGCTATTATTTCAGATAGTTAACCCGCTTTTCACCTTGACGAAAAACATGTATTCTAAAAAGACAGTTGTTCTAACAACGGGTATTATTCTCGGAAATGGTCTACTCTTATGACCATGCAAGGCTTGTGATTACTTTGCATCACAACCGTGCTTCTTATATTTCATAACGTGTACGTTTCAGTGCATTTTATGAGTTATAAATAGAGAAATCTTGTTTTTTCATGGTGTTTGTTGTTTTGTTACATATAAAATCATTCAATCATTTGAAAAATTTTTTAATTTCATAACTTTGTCTTTTTAACAACGACTATAGCTCTTTAAATAGAAAATAGGTCATTGTTTGAGGGGGAGTGAATGTCAAATCATATCGTCATGATAAAATGAGTTTTTAAAGGGAAAAAGTGGTTTATACAATAGGAATTCTCTTGGTTTCTCTAAGTTAATTAGTTTAGCTTGCTTGTGCCCTATGTGGTATTTTGTTTTATTCTTTAGGGTGTTGTTGTAATTAAGGACTATAGGTATGAGGGTAGTTAAAACACAAGGGACCATATGTGCTATGTGTTTTACTTGAATATATCTTTTAAAACTTAATTAGAAAAATTTAAGAAGTAATGTAAACATGAGGGGCAAAGTTGTTAAAAATAAAATGTGTTTTTTATCAATCCAACCACGCCCCACCCTGCCATATTAATCACACTCACGCACTCAAAAAAATACAGCACACACACACTCAAACTGCACACTGCCAATCTTCTCATCAAGAATTACTCAAACTTAAGTATAGTTACATTGTTTATCCAATCCAATGAACAACATCTCATTCGAATTAGTCATTTTTTTTATGAGATGTTTGATCCGCTCAACCCTAATTAAAATTAGGGTTCATCAAATCAAGCTAGTAAAAACACAAATTAAATGAGGGGTTTTGATCAAGATGGAGTGTAGAACATCATGTTAAAACAGTTTTGTTGATTGTTGTGCTTTAAATGTTTCTTTATTTGATCTAGTGCTCGGAAAATTATAATTAATGTATTAAAGATTATGGTTATGATGTAGGATTGCTATAACATGCTTAGTTGTCTTCACCTAGATCTTGTTTGTGTTATTGATAATCATAAATATTAAAAGTAGATATCCGATTTCATAACCAAAGTTTCCCATAAACCGAACGAGTAAAATGGGCCGAACGAATGAATAGATAGTAAAGACCGAACGAGTCTATATGAGTGTGCACCGATCAAGTGTTAAGTGCTATGGACCGAACGAGTGAATGTAGTGTGAAACATGATGAGTAGGTGTTAAGGTGCGATGGAAAAATTACCGAACGATAGTGAATGTGAGTTCGTGAACCGATCGAGTGTTAAGTGACTAATGGATTCCTAAATTTCCGAACAAGTGGAATGTGAGGTGTGAGAGACGAAACGAGTGTAAAAAGGGTATGGTACGAACTGAGAAAATTTTGCGTTTGACCGAACGATTGTTGAATATGAACTGGACCTTCCGAACAGTATAGTAAACTTGTTTGTGGACCGATTCGAGTAATCAACTATGGATTTTTCCGAACGGAGTAAACTTTATCAGGAAAAAACCGATCGATTGAAAAATGATTGGAAACGTTCTTGTGCATACTGTTGTGAGTCAAACCAATAAGATTATATTGTGGTCCCAACAGTGGCTAAATGCGTAAGAATCAGAACCAATTTTTGAACATTCATAAACACTTAAGATTCAGATTTTATTTACTAAGGTTAAAATAATCAAATCTCTTAGTTTAAAATAGACATTAAAAGCTTGACAAAACCAAAGTTAACTACATACAACTTAGTTGTTACCTTATGTGCCTTTGTCTCATACGCCATTAGTCTATCTAAGATGATTGATCTTCAAAAGTGTTAAAAGTCATACAGGTTCTAGGCCGTCATTGATTGTGTCATATTATAAATTGAGTTACACTTTCTTAAACGAAATCATGGAAATCTCAAATAGGCGGACAGAGATCGCTTTGGATGATGCTTTGGTTGCTCCTGTGGAATCGATTCTAGGATTGGCAAAATGCATCTTCGATTAAGTCGATGTCACTTCAATGGAATGGCAACTCTTCAAGTTGTATATGATGTGTTAAAGCTCACACCTTTCTATAAAGCATTCAAAGTCTCGGCTGATGTTCTTGAGATCTACATGCAAGAGTTCTGGGCCTCTACTTATATTCATAACTGATCTATCAGATTCAAGATGAACAACAAAAAAGCACATTCTAATCTTGATTTATCAGAGACATACTTCAATGTGCCCTTAAGTCGGTATAATGAATAGGTTTGAAGATCCACCTCTGAGAAGGAGATTCTCGCATTTCTAGCTAGTCTTGGTCACTCTGGAGAAATAAAAAAGATCACTGATGTCAATATCAATAAGCTGCATCAACCCTGGAGATAATTTGCTGCTATCATCAACAAAGTCTTCTTAGTGGTTAAAAACATCTTCGACAGGTCTTCGTCTTTTCAAGCTCAAATCTTATGGGGATGTATAATAAAAGAAGGTTGATTATGCATATCTTCTGTGGGGGACTTCATTTACCATGATTGAGAACAGAATTACGAAGAAGGGAAATGCGTTGTACTATCCTTGTTTTACCAAGGTAATCGTCAACTTTGTCATGGATAAAGACCCTCTAATTCCTCGAAGAAACAAGGTTAATTGGCACTATGCCAGAGATGACCCAATGTTCATGACAACCAATGTCATCTCAAGGAATGAAGATACTCAGTTGTACGGGACTATCTTACCAACAGAGTTAACAAATGAGGACATCTGCAATTCTAAATCATACAAAGAGTATTATGCTATTGCTTCAGGAAAGATTCCTCCAAAGACAAAAGCAAGTAAGAAGAAAGCTGATTCTGATGCAACCACTAAGCAGAAGCCTCCCACAGTCCCAACGGAAAAAGAAGGCAATAAGGATGAAAAGGATAGCAGAAGCTATAGGTTAGAGACTATCTCTGAGGTGATTTTGACAGAAGAAAAAAAGAAAACATGGAGAGAAACTCAAGATAAAAACCACCAAAGATATGCCGTTTTATAAAAAGACTTATCAGCTCTCTATGGCCAGCGGGTTGTGCCAGATGAAGGAACTGGTATTTCACCAGGGGTTCCGATTCACACTGGATAATAAGTCAAGATGATGATATCTCGTAGAAGTCCAAGTGAAGATGATCATGATGAAGATAAAAAATGAAGATGATGAGATACGCTCAAGATAATGACGATAATGCTAAATGTGGAGAGTGAACTCAAAAGTCACAGTATGATCACAGATGATGATGATGTAGCACAGACTGATCTGAAGATGATGATGATCGCATTTCATTCTCCCAAAGCTCAAAACTCATGATGATGAAACAACACATGGAAGAGGAATTTGATGAAGATGTCACATTCGATCCTATAGTCTACACCCTCTCATGTTCATCTCAGTGATGAAGACTAGTAACAATGAAGTTGATATGGGGAGGATGTTGAAGGAGAAAAGTCAGATGAAGATGCTACATATGTAGAGGACCAAGGCAATAGGCGGACAGAGATACCAATGCCAATCTTGACGGAAGAGATGATGTAAAGGCAGATGTTGTATTGCCCCAGGTTCAAGCACCCTAAGTAATTGAAAGTACACTCATGTTAACCCTAACTTTGTTAACCTGATGGTTAAACAATAGTGCTGCTTCTATACATGTGCTTCGTCTCCTACATGCTAAATCCCCAAATAAGATACTGGTGTTTTGGGAATGATATATTTGGACATAATGCTGAAGCTACCTCTCTAATAGATATTCCTATCACTGCCATTACGGAGCCATCCTTCTTTGCACCAACCAATCGTCCTCCAACACCGACTCCTCTCTTCACTTAATTACAACAACCACCAATCCTGACACCGACTACTACTCCAAGCTCCTCACTTCAAAATATCCCTGACTTTGGTTCGTTGTTTGGTTTTGATTACAGACTAAAAGCTTTAGAAGACAACTTCTCGGAATTCAAACAAACAAATCAATATGCTGAAGCACTCTCTTCCATTCTTGGCATTGTTGACTAGTACCTGGTAAATAAAATGATGGAAGCAGTAGATGTTGCAGTCCAACTGAAGTCTGATAGAATTGAGGAGATGATTTAAGCTGGAAAATCACAATCCTTGATTTAATCGATGAAGGAATGAAGAAAGTAATCAAGGAACAACTCAAGAGTGAAGTCTTGAAGATCACACCAAAAATTGAGAAATTAGTGAACGAACAACTCGAGTCTGAGGTTCTGATATGATCTTCAAAGGAAGCCAAGACGTCTCATGCTGTAGCTGCTAATCTTTCGGAAATGGAGCTGAAAAATATCTTAATTGACAAAAAAAAAAAAAAAAATGATGGAGTAACAAATCTATCTGCAGGTCTGACATCTTAAGGCAGCTATTACAAGGGCCTTTAGTTGATGCGGTTATGAAAGCTGACAAATTCTGCTAGATACTTATGCGATCGGTCACAATATAAAGACTCGAGATGGAGCAGATGATGATCAAGAACCCTCCGCTGGAACAAACTAAGGGTCCAAAAGAAGAAGGTCAGGAAAAGAACCTGAATCTACCAGTGCTCTAACGAGAAAAGGAAACCACGACAGCAGGAATAAAAGACTACTACAGTGTTCTAGGATCATAAGCAATATTATTTTTTTGCTAGCAATCTGCCTCTAGTAGAGGAAAACTATTGCAATCTAGCAGATGTATTTGAAAGGCACTGCACATAGGAGTTTGAAATAGGTACCCTGATGAACAAAAAGAAGATGCAGGTCCATCCTCTTTTGATGGTTTCAACAACCTAAACGACTACCTTCTCCTGATCATGCATGGAACAAGTCTGTACCTGCTGTTCATGAATTGTCTAACCTTGGCTAAGCAATCTGGCAAGAAGACAAGACCCTCGAGAGTCATTCGATGAGCTAACAGACACAACATTTGACTTCTCAGCTTTTGTGATGAACCGGCTAAATGTTACAACACTAACACCTGAATTGTTAGCAGGTCCAACATTTGAGCTGATGAAAGGAACATGCAAGAGCTTGACTGAACTTGAATACTTTGTGAAGAAGTCTACAAAGCCACAACAGAAAAAATTGGTGGGATCAAACCCCGAAGGCCTGCCCAATATCCTCATGATTCTGTGAAAGACAATACAGTTGGTTCCAAATTTCAAGGTCGTCATGTCTTACCGTTTAATCACTTATCAATAACGACCTTGAGTACCTACGTGGGTGGTGAGTTAAGCCGGCAAGTACTCTACATTCAGTACATAAGACAAGGTTGCAGGATTTACGGGGCTATTAAATGGATAGAAAGGACTTAGTGTCCAACTCAATGTGTGAGTTCAAGTGATAGTACAACTATGACAAATTCGTCTCTAGGGAATCTCACATTAGGGCAAGAAGCTGGAAGACAAATTCTATGCATTTTGCGGCCACAAGGGCATCAGTCATGATGTCTACTCAAAAGAAAAAATTATTGCTGTCACAAAGGGTCTGGAAATAGTCGAATGACAAAACTACAAGCATTTGACTGGATCACTGATATGTAGGGATGCACGACATTCTTTACAAGTTCAAAGTAGGTGAATTTTCCACAGACTTTCAGATCCATGGACATTAAAAGACATGCTGCTTCTTTGGTGCAAGGGAAAGTTGAAATTTCAAACGTTGAAGGAACATATTGCATTTAATGTCTCCTTAAGAATGTTCACAAGAAGTGGTGTCATCCAAAGGCGTGTGGGAATGACTTCAATGGGTGTTGATAAGCTATCAAAAAGAAACTCAAACCTCACAAAGCTGACACGTACTGATCCAATTTGAGAAGAGGAGACGCTTACCACACCCTACTCGATCTCTAGAGGATTCATCTTATGAGAACAAAGCAAGAAGGAACATATTGATGCGTATTGATGACACTAACAAGTTTTGCGATGGTACTAGCGATGATGTTCGGACTGCTTGAATTGATCGCCTTTAGGAATCAGAATGGTGTATCTGCCTCAGACTTTTTGGAGCTAACGTGACAAAGCCATGCAAGAGCTTTTGATTCAAGGCAATGACAAAAGATTAATGCAAGGAGGATCATGCGGAAGTTGTGAGAAGATTTATTGGTGGAAGACCATAGGAGGTGACTACGGCTGCTTCAAAAGGACATATGAATTTATCAATGTTGTTCTCATCTTATAAGGTCAATCCTGTAAATAATTTTATTTGTGAACTATGTTAATAATAGTGTAGATTTTGTGGTGAAAAATAAGAGTACTCGGAGTATATATTTTACAAGTATTTCTAGTAAAATTCAATATCTTTTCAAATAATTGTTACTCGACACCATCTTATAAAACCCTTAATAAGTTGTAGGGGGGAGCAAATATAGGTTCCATTTTGCTAGAATACATCAATTTGTCCTTGAACAGTTATTCAATTGATATCCATAAATATTTAAGGGATTAAACTTTTTACGATAAGGGGAGGAAAATGTGTTTTAACATGGATAATGTATATTGACAGAAGTAATCGTATTAAAAGGACTCGATGCACTCCACACTTACCATGCTTACTACGATTACGATGAATGTTAAAGGGGGAGCTTTTAGTTGTATGTATTTAAAAAACATTCAAAGTGTAAACCCTTTTTGACTATTATATCAAACAATTTGAATGAATTTTTCAATGATTTTTTGTTTGTTAATGTGATGTAATACCCTAAAAGACCGACATGTACTTAATTTTATAGGAGTTATAAGGTGGTTAGGTATGCTTTGATTGTATTCAAATCCCAGTACAGCCAAGAACCCGAGGATTACCCAAGGCAGTGATATCCACTAGTTAGTGTAGAAGTCCTTAGGTATGATTAAAAAGAAGAAAAAAAACATTAGTAAATACTTTCACCACTAACGACCCACAGGAGGAAGTACCCAAAAAAAAAAAAAAAAAAAAAGTGAGAAATCAAGGGGATAAAAAAAATTTATGCCGACTGGATGGAGCTAACATGAACAAACCCAAACAAGGTGTTAGTTATGAAGTCTCGGTAAGCATTGAAGGTGGTGAAGAATGAGAAGAAATGTAAGGATAAAGGGTGAAAAGAAAGAAGCCCTCCATACACTTAGGCAGAAATTGGGTCAATACATATGCTGTCAGAAACACTTAGGTGTTGTCTGACATTGAAGACAGTCATGGACCCAGTGACGCTATGCACAAACCCCTCCCAGCCACTCAAGTCCCAGAAACCGACTTTGTTTTCCAAACTCACGGATCACACTCATTTCATTATGGACTCTTTCTCACTCCCCACCGTTACGTTGATATTTGAAAAGGTGGCACTCAGCTCCAGCCTCCGATCACTAAAAGTGTAAAAGTGCACTATGAGTCTAGAGCCAAAAAAGAGATTTCATCATTAATTCATTCGGAACTTGTTCTAATTTAGCTTGTTCATTTCACACAATGCTGATATCAAGTAATATCATTAAAGTCCTACGCAAGATCCTTGTGATTTGGCCAAAACATCCGAGTGATACTTAGGTATTCACAATAAAGATGGAAATCCTGCTTGAGCCAATATCAAACAAGCTCATGGTAGATGACTTGTGCTGATTATTAGAATTAAGCTCTTGTGAAACAACTGGGAAAACGCCAACAATGGTGCGATTCTTTATGAATCAACTTGTTCGCAGGGTTATAGATCAACGGTTAAAGAATTTTGAATGCTTTAAAACTCTCGATGTGTCACAAAGAACAGTTAGCAGTGACACGTCGATTGGATTTTCAAATTGATTTTCCTATATCAATCGGTGAGTTAGTAAACTCAATGATTTCATACTTCTTTTCGTGCTGTTGCTTTGAGAGTTCCGATAATGAGAACATGCTGAGTAAGATGATCTTAATACTTATGTGTTAGAAAGATTTCAATACGACAGATGGTATTCTGTCAAGAAGATTCTTGTTGTAATTGAATCTTATTGATCAAAGGTCGATCTCTATGAATTGAAGGTTACTCCAAACCAAACTTTGGGCGAATGACAATTCCTATATTCGTCCGCCGGTGTTTTGGTGCTAACGTTTTATGCAGGCTATTTAAGGATTGGTTGGTGGGGTTCCTGATTCTAGCTGACTCACAAGTTCATAGCCACTTAATGTCTTACCCGATAGACAAATAAAGGACTTCATGAAAGGCTCAAATACATATTTCAAGACTTCTGCTACTCTGATACCGAACGTCTTTCTCGAAGTGTGCGATGTATATAGGTTAACGAATCTTAAGAAAGACTGTAGCATTAAAGTTTTTCAAGACAACTATTCAGAAAGGTATGAGCATGTTGGTTTAGAATCACAAAAATCCACAAAATGGCAAAGTATTCAGATGGCGAAGGATTGTGCTTGTTGATGATCTCAAGATGCTCCAAGATCACAATGTCAAATACACTCGCGCGCAAAGGAACAAGGCTCAACTCTAGAAATCAATGATCACTACAACCATACTTACAGGGAATTTCCAAAAGGACGAGCTAAAGACTAAAGACAAAGCCATTTTGTGCATCCACAATCATTCCACCAAAATAAGGCTAGGCTTAAAGTTTTGTAAAATGGAGTGACCTCCCTTGGGGGGAGATTGTTGGAAACACAAAAAGTATCGGTCACTTCCAAGTTGTAATAGGTCTTAGCTCATAGATTATGTCATGTTAAGTATAGAAGCTAATCCGGCCCAAGGCCCATAGGAAGCCAATCATAGCCCATGGGCCGACCATCATGTAACTATATAAACCATCTCCTAGCCTTGGAGAGGGGTTGGTTGTTTCATTTCTTCCATATTTTCCACATAGTAATAACATCATCCATTCTATATACGTTCTCTCACTATACATCACAACCCACATCTCTCTCTCTCTTGTTCTTGGTAGATCATTAGATTACATGTTTCTTCATACAACAATTAGGTGCTCTGCCTAGGGAGTTGTAAAACTTCTTGTAGAAGTCCTATGACGACCGCATCAAGTTTTTGGCGTCGCCGCCTGGGGAATAGTTAGGTTCTGATCATAGTTTAACTTAGTTCTACTCGCTTGAATCCTTTCAAGTAAGACTTTAATTCCGCATATTAGATTTCTTATAGTCTATCTTTTCTTTGTGTTATCTATTTCGTAACCTATTCTCGTCAACCACCATGGGAGATGAGAATCCTATCCGTACTCTTGGAGACTATTCCAAACCAAGTCACGAGGGCTACAAGAATACCATTAAGCTCCCCGTAGGGAACAACGTGGTACCTCTTCGATTTGACATCATCCGGTTGGTGCAAAACGGATGCTCATTCCATGGACTTTGGTACGAGGATCCAAATCAACACCTCAAGGATTTTCTTAAACTTGTGGACTCAGTTGACCTTGACGTTGAAAATAGGGAAAGAACGCGCCTGCATTTATTTCAATTTTCCCTACAGGATCAAGCTAGCAATTGGCTTGAACGTCTTCCTGCAGGTGCCATCTCCACATGGGAGGATCTTACTACCCGATTCCTTGCATAATTTCTTCCTCGAGAAGGACCGTAAAACCCCAAAACGATATCCTAATATTCAAATTCTCATCATGGAGATCTTTATCCGAAGCATGGACCGTTTTATTTAAGGACTTATCCAAAAAGTCCCTTATCATGGCATCGACCTTTGGCTCTAAGTTCAAATTTTTTATGACCATGTCAATCCCGTCACAAGATGAACCATTAACCAATCGGCCGGTGGTAAGCTTCATAACCTCACGCTGAAGAATCATGGGCATTATTAGAGGACCTCGTCCTCTATGACAACAAAAGTTGGAATGACCCAAGGGATTTCGCTAAGCCGGTCAAGCCAATCGCATTGACTCAAGATGTCCCAAGTACATCCGACCGCCGTCTAATCGAGCTCGAAAATCAAGTCCAATGCTTGATGGAACATCTTGCTCTGACACAATCTACCAAAGTAAACAAAATCACTGCCTCATATGAAATCTGCAATGGTCCTCACGACCCTCATAATTGCATGGAAGGCCCCGAGTACGCTTGTGTTGACTACGTATCTTTGCATACGAATGAAATAAGAGGCAAGAGGTTCACCTCGAACCAAGGACCAAGGAATTGTAATGATGTCACCAACACTTGGAAGGATAAACCAAATTTTAACTTGGAGTGAACTCAAACATTCACAAACCCACAAAATGAATCAATCTCTGTCTACTCCTCTAATTATCAATTAAAGCTTGAAAAGGCATTACTTGATTTCGACTCTAACCAAGAGAAGAGGTTGTCTCATCTATGAACCCAACTCGGACAACATCAGGATGACATGATTGGAAAAATTAACCTTCTTTGGAAAACTGTCTATGAAAAACTCAATGACGTATCTATCCCCCAAAAATGCAGGAAACTCCATGGCCCACAAGAGCATTGCAACAATCAGTCATGACGAAAGGGAGGAGCTTAGAAATAAAGTAATCAAAAGCCCGTCAAAATTGTTCTCCCCGAAATATCTCTCTCTCTCGCATCCATAAAAGAACTAAACAAGAATCTGTCATCCTCAAAATGCGTTCACTTCGTTAATTCAATCGTCATTCTCAACAATGAGCAGTTATCGGGCAAGAGGCCGACCCACAAAAGATTAATCCTCTAAACAGACAGAAGACACCTCTTCTACCAACACACACGAGCAGGAACTCGGTGATATGGTAAGAAGAAGTGAGGAGGTGAAGGAGCAAGGCAAGGAGGAAGATAAGATGAAAACCGACATGGAAGTAGAAGAGGTGATCGAAGAAGAAGAAAGTGAATTCGAAACTGATGAAGAAGTCGAAGAAATATTCGAAGAGGATGAAGAGGATGAAGATGATGAAAACTTTAACTCATTCCTAACTATGAAGGAATTGTCACATCATGAATGGTTGTTAAAGAATCCTCGACCCCCGCCCTTGTAGGCTTAGTGACACAAAAACTGTATAATTTTTATATTTAGGGCGTAAAAGTGGGTATTGGTTTGAGTATAGATAGGTATAGGTACTTCCAGGTACGCCTAAATATATTTTTATTGTGAAACGTAAATGTTTTATGTAGCCAATAAAATAAAATGTGAAAACTTATAAATTATACTCTAAATAATTATATGGCACTTGTTTGACGTAAACTTTTATTTGTTTGATGTCTGTTTACGTTGAATGATGGTTTTTAGTTTACGCGATTTAACTATATGATTATAATTAAAAGGGAACGCGTAAAACTCAAAAAAATAAATAGTAATAATAATTGAGTAGGGAAATGACCTGAAAATGTGAAATGTTACATCATCAATGACCCTTTTGGAAACAAGGTTGTTTCTACCACCATGATCAGCCATTCCTAAACAAAATAGTTGTAACACCCCCTTATTTGACATATAGAAGCAGAAGCTAATTTGGGGTATTACTTCATGAATCAACAGTCATAATCATAGAAAATGACTCAAAAGAGACATTTTGGAAAATTTAGTTATCATTCAATAATATATCAGAGTTTTACAAAAGAGGTCCCAAAGTACATTGAAAACATAAAGTTTGAATGATAACAAGTTTGGACGTCCTTAAGTCCAATGCCACTCCGTGCCATAGTTTGCTCAATTACCTAAGATAAACATGCTAAAAGGGTCAACACAATGGTTGAGTGAAATTCACAGGTTTGAAATGTAATAGTTGAATACAAGTCATCATAAGTGGTAAAAATTGCATGCATTTACAATTATCATGGAAAACAGTATTATTGCCCTAAGCGCATGAAACCAAACATTAACATGGAAATCACCTCAGTGACATTAGTGAGGAACAAATGTCCTCGTGGAAAGGTAACTTGCCAAAGTTACCCGTTGTTCTCAAATATAGTGCGTTTGGTTACCCTATGTACGGGTACACCAATGGGAGTCGTCACCCCCAATAGATCTATCCACAATATTCGCGTTCACTCGCTAGTGACTAATGGTTCATGATTAAGAAATATTGGTAGTGAAGGCAAACTTAGGCAATAAAATATTAGGATAGCATACAATTGGAAAAATACTTGTATTCATGGTTTATAGCATGTATCTCCCTCGCGGGTTTATAAAACATTCAAAAGATTGAAATGTGAGGCTATGAACTCACCTTGATAAGGTAGTTGATTGATTTGAAATTTAATTCAAATGGAAATAAACAGCCTCGTCACGCAACCTGGGGTAATATGTCATGTCTCAGTTTGATTGTTGATATTCCAAACTTTATTTCATAAAGTTTAACGTAAATATTCATTTGGTTTATTAACTTGTGAAAATATCGTATCACTGTTCGGGCTATCATAATCCAGAGGTCATGTAGTAAACGTTTGAGGAGCTAGGACACTTTAAATCGTAAATCCAGCAACTCGTCAAAACGTCTACCCAAATGAAGCCCCTCACATGAAATTCTCTAGTAACGTGATACGTTATAGTGTAAATGATAAGATTTTATCTTTTAAGTTTCTTCAAAAGTTAGTAGATGATAAATTATGTTATATATATAACATAATTGTTTTATGATGTTTCGATCGATAAATGATAACGACAAATGTGTCGGGCTTTAATAAAATCGAGTCTTATAATATTTAAATATATTTTTATACTTAATATAAAAATATTACATTTTATACCCTTGAGAATATGAAAATGACAATATATACCCTTGGTATATATATATTTACAAATTTAACCCTTTACTTTATATTTAAAACATTTAAACCTTTAACTTTGAAGAATGGCAAAATAGGCCCTTGTGGTTTTAACTTTAGGATAATTACATTTTTGGCCTGAAAGTTTAATAATTTCAAAAGTTACAATATATACCCTTATGCATGAAATGTTTTGCGTTTTTAGTCTAAATTCCATAATCTTTGTATTTTTGATCTCAAAATCAATTTGCAGCATATAGCTTATTACTATAAGCTAAAATAAGTAAGTTTTACGAGCTTGTAGCTTATGAAAAGAGCTTATGAGCTTAAAAATCCAAAATAGGTATGTTTGGTTTAGAAACAATAACCCGATGGGTTAGGGCTTTTAGGATTAGTTTTAATGATTATAAAAGTGATAAGTGAGCTTATAGAAATAGCTTATTATAACAGCTTATGGCTTATAGCTTATTAGGTTCACAAAAAGAGCTTTTAGGGTTTTAAAGGCGCGTTTGGTTTAGGAAAACCAATCGTGTTGCTTAGGGTTTTAAGAGCTTAAACATATGATTATATGAAAGCTTATACATGATCTAAAATATGACAAGATCTTATAGAACAAGTTATGTGGCTTACTAGAGCTTGAATGGATCAAAAATAGCTTGATATGGGTCGAAAATGATAAAATGTAACCAGAAAGCTTGGAGATGAATCAAGAACTCTTATTTTCTTATCCCTTGGTTCTAAAATAGCTTAAAGACCTCTTCCTTCCTTTCCTTAGCTTGGCTAGAACATGATTTTGAGGTAGGTTTTAGTTTAAATGGTAAAATTTGAAAGTATGCATGTATGCGTATATATATAGGCTAGAAACTTAGAGTGGTTGCCAAGTTGAGAAGAGTGGTGGCCAAGGTTAGCTACTAGTGACTATTAGAAGCTAGGAGGATAGCTTAGCAAGGTGTTAGAAGGTGGGAGGGTTTGAATCACCAAGGTGGTGACAAGGTGGTGACAAGTAGGTGGTGAGGTGGCGGCATAGTGGTGAAAGGAGGTGACAAGGTGCTTTACTTGGGGTGCAAGGTGGTGACAAGGTGGTAGGCAAGGTGGTGCATCATGGTGGAGTATGCTTGCTAGGTTTTGGCTTGGTTTAAACTTGGTTCGAAACTAGTTTAGAGGTATCAGGTTGTTTAAGGTTTTCGAGTTAGGTTTTTAGGGTTTTGCCGAGTGTGTGGAGTGAAATGGAGGGACCGAAAAATTTTTTTTTTCTCAAACTTCTCTAAAGTGGTTTATTATGAGTAAACGTTCTTTTTCGAAGTACATTAATTATTTGAAGGACTAAGGTGTAACGACATGGACATCGTCGGGAGATTTATTTACAAAAAAAAAACAAAAAAATTTTTAAAAATTTTAATAATTAATAATTATAAATAATTATTATATTACTTATCTATTTACGCAAATAGTATATGTATGTTTATGGAGATGAGATTGATAGGATTGTGGAGCTAAAGTCGTCAAACCTTCATACCATAAAAACTGTTTTGGGGTATTGTAAAAGCGTCTAAACTCTATTGCATTATAAGTAAGATTGTTTGGATGGGGTTGATTAAATATGGGACATTAATTGGACTAGGTCGTGTGCGGGCGTCGTTGCATTTGCTTGTGTGATTGAGATTGGGTAGCTAAAGACTTGCTTGAGGTGAGTTCTCGTAGCCCTACTTTTTACTGGTTTTTCCGTTGGGGGAAAATGATACTCAAATGTGTTTTGAAATGTTTTGAATTGATCTGTGTGAAATGTGGTTTTGTTTTTAGGACAAGTTATGTCTTGATGAACTGTATGTGAAATTATGTGAATGTATGATTTTTTTGTAGGGATGGGTACGCCTACACCAGTATTGGGTGTTATTGGAGCGTAATGGGTAGCTACCCAGATTTGTTGTGTGGTCCTGCCCTAATTTTAGGGCTCCAGCTGGTAGGCCCTTAGGTGCGTAAGTGACATATGGTTTCTTGGTTAGCGGTGCTGCTAGAATTGTTTGCATTTATTCATGTTCATTATAACACTATTGTCACTGTTGAAGTATTGGCACAGCTTTGGGTTTAAGGTCAACAACGAACGTGCTCACCAACATTTATTGTTGACATTTTCGAGTAGCATTTTTGGTGAAGTGAAGAGGAATAGTTTGGTGATTTGATAGAAGACTTAGATAGTTCCGAGTGGACTTTCGTTGAAGTCTTGCTTGCTTCTTATTTTGATTTGTTATGGATAAGTTTGATTTTGGTCCCCGGTGAGGGCATAGGAAATATTGTAAGACATTGTGGATTTTAGTAGCGATTTGGGACATCACTTGAGTTGTTCAAGGTTGATGGTCTTCATAGCACTTGGAGTTTATGCAATGTAGTTTTCTCTATTTGTATCTTGTGTTATGATTGATCATTATGTTGCATTCCCGAGTTTCCAGCATTGTCGGGGTGTGACATATGTCAAGTCTTAGTTCGATTGTTTATATTTTAAACTTTATTTAATAACGTTTAACGTAAATATTAATTTGGTTTATTAACTTGTGAAAATATCGTATCACTTTTGGCTATCATAATCTCAGAGGTCATGTAGTAAACGTTTGAGTGAGCTATGACCACTTTAAATCGTTAAATCAGCTAACTCGTCTTAAGTCTACCTAAATGAAAGCCCCTACATGAAATTCCAGTAACTTTATACATATAGTTTAATGATAGATTTTATTTTTTAGTTTCTTCAAAGCTAAGCGGATGATATTTTAATGTTAAATATATAAACATTATTATTTTTATTATGTTTGATCGATGAACTTGAACGATTAATGTGTAGGGTTTTAAATTAAATCTAGCCATTATAATCTTTACAATATATTTTTGTTATTAATATATAATATTACATTTTTATATTTTGAGGATTTGAAAGGCTTTATAATACATGAGAAATGGTAGTATTATTATAAGTGGTTTTTTACAGGTCACTAAATCCTAGGGGTATGTACTTGCTTACCCACTAGGATTTAGTGACCTGTTTTTAAAAACACTTATAATAATAACTAACCATTTCTCATGTATTATATGTAAATCAAATTCGTAGGTCTGTCCAAGGTGTCCAAAATTTTGAAATTTTTTTTGGGACACACTAGTCCCACGAATTTGATTACGATATAATACATGAAAAATGGTTAGTATTATTATAAGTGGTTTTTTACAGGTCACTAAATCCTAGGGTTATGTATTATGCTTTTTTGGTATATATATTTTTCAATTTAAAACCTCATTTATATTTTTTAAAACATTTAACCCTTAATTTAAAGTATGGCAAAAATAGGTCTTGTGATTTTTAAGTTTAGGTAATAGTTTTCAATATGTTATGATATATACCTTTAAGGGTCATTTGATTTGCATTTTTGTCCAAAAAATCATTTACTTTGATTTTTAATCTCAATCATGTGCAGCATTAAGCCTTATCAAAATGAGCTAAAATATAGTTAGTTTTATAAGCTTAAAGCTTATGAAATGAGCTTATTAGCTCGAAAACTAAAAAAGGGTGCGTTTGGTGAATCATAACTCGATGGGTTCTAGATTTTAGGGTTTGTTTCTAAGCTTATAAAAATGATAGAATAGCTTATTAGATCAGCTTATGGCTTTTAGCTTATAGGGTTAACGAAAAGAGCTTTTAGGGTTTTTAAAGGGTGCGTTTATTTTAGGAAAAACAAACGAGTGGGCTTAAGATTTAAGGGATTATTTCACGTAATCATAAAGATGGAATAGGGGTTATTAAGACTAGATAAGCTTTAGCTAGCTTAATTTAGGATTCGATAGATTAGGGTTTCAACATGGGTCGCATTAGGGTTTTGGTTGATTTAGAAGTTTCCAAATGGTTTGCTTGTACTCTGGATATACACAAAGCTTATAAGGATCTAACTGTGGACAGAGCTTATAGAACAAATGGTAGGACTTACTAGTACACGAAATGGATCAAAATGGGTTGATATGGGTCGAAATGACTTGGAAATTCCTTTCTTCTCTTGTTTCTTGGCTTTCTTGGCTTAAAATCCTTCTTCTTTCTAAAGGCTCAGCTAGATCATTATTTCAAGTGATGGTTTGATTTTGTGGTGAATTATGAAGGTGTGGATGTTTTAGCTTTATATAGGGCTTAAGACTTGGATTAGTGGTCAAGTTATGTAGAGTAGTGATCAAGGTTTAGCTAGGTGTGACTATTAGAGGCTAGGGACTAGCTTAGAGAGGTGTTGAGAGGTTGGAAGGGGTTCGGTTTGCCAAGGTAGTGACGAGGGGGTTTCTTGGGGAACAAGTGTAACATCCGAGAATTTTCGAATTTTTGAATGACGATTTCAATCGTTGACTTTTAGGGTCTGGCTTGACTTATAAGAATGACCATCTAAAGCCGTCTTAAATATCGACTCTAAAGCAATTTTGAGTAAAAGACATTCCTGACAACTTTTTAGTTTTGACGAGACCGAAAACAGTAGGAGGTGACTGAAATGCCTCGCAAGATTTTAGAAACACAAAAATAATTAAATTACATTTAATTATCAGGTTTTATTAAATGAGAATATTTAATAAATTATTTAGCTTTTTATTCAGTGACGTTTATTGAAGACGCGAATATTCGAGTTAAAATCTATTTTTACTTCAGACAATGCGTAACCGGTTCACAAAATAAATAACAAATATTTTATTAAATATTATAATATATTTATGAAATATTATCAAGTGAATACTCATTTTTATCAGAAAAATGATTCGAAAAACAATGGCGCAAGTTTCGTGCGTTGAATCATCCGTTAAGTCGCTCAAATGAGTCCCGAGCCGCTTCTATAAAAACTATATTAAAAATGTTACAAAATGAACCCTAGACTATGGGGGACTTTTCACCTTCTTTTATATATATATAAAATCTTATACTCATTTCATTTTATTTCATTCAAAATTATACAACACAATTTATAACTCTTTTCTCCTAAACTATCGGCCAACCACCACCACCCGCCGGATCGGCCACCTGTCGCGCGCCACCGGAAAACTTTTTTACGGCGGACTTTTCCGGCGAAACAAAAGTGATTCTCAGTGACCGATTACCGATCCCCATACTAACTCGCCTCCACGCGCCTTTTCCCCCTCCATTCGGCCACCATTTCATATTATCAACCATCATCACAGCGCCTCGCACCTTATCACCACAGCGACACCACATTCGCATCATACCACCACCATCGCCTACACCATCCACCACCGAGGCCATCCTCGCTGCCATCACCGTCGTGCACCACCAAAAAGGGTGCGTGTGGTTCTATCAAGCACCAAGAGGGTGCGTTGGTTATTAATAAACATCGAAAGGGGTGCGGGTTTCGGAGCAGCCACCACCGAAAGGGGTGCGTTGGGTTGGCAGTCTCAACCCATGAGGGTGCGTTCGGGTTTGGGCTGTCGAAACAGCCGGGGCGGGTATGGGTTGGTAGGCTGTCGGGACAGCCGGGGGAGTGTTCGTGTCGGGTTGGGTTTAACAACCACTTAGGAGTTCGTTTGGTTTAATGGCAGCAGCAGGGGGGATGATGTTGTCGGGTTTGGTTTTGTTTGATTTGCGTCGGGTTGACTGCCGGGACAGCCGGGGGGAGGGGTTGTCGGGTAGGGTTGCAACAAAGAAGCGGGGTGTCGAGTTTGACTGGGACAGCCGGGGTGCTTTCGGTTTGATTGTACTCAGTTAGGGTGGTTTGGTGATGTAGTAGCGGAATATTGGGTGCGTGGTGGTTACGCAGATTTGGGGCGTTTGGATATAGGTTCAGTAGCCGAGTAGGGTGTGTTTGGTTGGACTGTGTAACAGCAATAAGAGTGTTTGGTTTGGCAGCTTCATGATAAGGGTGTGTTTGGTGTATATAAATGGATAATAAAAATTAAAGGATTTCATATATAAATTTATATATTAAACCGGATCTAAATGTGGTATTGGTTAAATAAATACTTTATTTATTATTTTCGTTTTGTTTTTATAATAACAGTTAAGGGATGTGTTTGGGTTTACAAACATGTTTGACTTAATTAAGGAAAATGATTACTTTTGTTATATGGAAACGTTATTAAACGAATGGGTCATGCCGAGATTTTTATAAATCGCTACACTTAGTAAACTTTTACAAAACTACTTTACTTATTATCTTGAAATGTCTTAAGAATTATTAGTGAAGACCCGATAATCAAACGTAAACTATGATTTTAGAAATTTCATTTATCTAATCCACAAACTTAAAACGTGCGTTTATTTTTATAAGGGTACTCCTGATAAACATTTTGGGATATTGGGACGTGTCGAATTATTGGTTTCTTTATTTAAATTATCTTTCTTTATATATTACTTGGGAAGTATTTATATAATTGGACATTTTATTTACTTGACGCTGTTGGTTGTAATAACATGTGTGTAATTATATACGCTTCGAGTTAATTCTTATTGGTTGTGTATCTTGTTATATATCAAGGTATGGATTATGATACTTGGTCATTTTCATTATGTTATATATACGGAATATATTACACACTTGCGTTTACTTTTGAATTTTTATTTACCAACCACCAAACTTATTACACTTTAATCTAAATCTTTTAGCAACGAGTCGCGTTGATGTAACCATTCATCGGGAAACCCAAATACATTATCTTAGGCTAGTGGGACTAGGCGTTAAGATTAGTTGCAACTTCTTGGTCGAGCCGTTCCAGTTTCCGTTTTGTCTGGCGTTTAATGTGCGCATTCCCGCCAATCGTTCTTCGTCATCGATGTGAGTTTATAGCCCCTCTTTCACTTGCTTTACATTTACTTTACAAATCTCGGGGGAGAATACATGCTAAATACAACTTGTTTACATACTCATTACGAACTCGATTACTTGATTTATATCACACTATTTTCTACTTATGGATTTAAGTACTCAAAGCTATTTACAAATACAACAGTTAATTTTTATTGGACACAAGTGTTTTCGGTTATCATCTCCTGTTTACATGTGCCTAAGTAACATAACCCACCATTGCCCATTATCATGAACTGTTAAATTCTTGATCGGAGGACCGGTTGAGGAAGCGCGAGTGTATAAATAGATCTATTTGGGATTGACATCCCTGTTCGGGTGAGTAGCGCTCACTAGTTTCGACTGTACTGAAACAACGAATGCATACATGTCGGAACAATTTGGATGTTTACGGGTTTGAACATCTACACGGGCACATTTTGTGCATTAAATTGCATACATAGATGTCGAGCTTCAGTGTCATGAGCTTAGTGCAACAGTAGATATTATTTATGTGGTACTGTATTTGTTATAGTAGACCCATACATTTTGGAAAATCAACGATCTCACTGTCCATACTACTTATTGAACATTACTAATTTCTGAACACTTTTCATTATATTGCGGCGAAGCAATAAACACTAAACTCTTTTGGTTCTACATTTACTCTTACACTTTTGGCGATTATTATAAGGATTGAAATGGTCATGCATACTTTATAAATCTTTGGATTCCAACATTTACATTTATACTTACAAAACTCTATGAACTCACCAACTTTAATGTTGACACTTTTAAGCATGTTTTTCTCAGGTGAATTAGATGCTTGGCTTACTTGATGTGCAATGGAGTCTAAAATTGACAAGATTTCATTTATGGATTTCTACTTACATACAAATGATCAAATCTCGTTGGGTTATTTTCAAGCTTTTCATTGTGATGCAATTATGGGACAAATGTTATATCAATTTCAAAGAAATCAACGAGATTACTTTTCAAACGACACATTTAGAGGTCGTTCTCTTGTATCTTGTGCTATTGTATTATGAAGTAACGCCCCCGGACATATTTCCGCTGTGACACATTTTTGGGGGTGTTACACAAGGGTGCAAGTTGATGCACGTAGGTGACAAGAAGGTGAGGAGTAGTAAGGTTGGTTGACAAGGTATAGGCAAGGTGGTGACAAGGTGTGGAGGGTGCTAGCTTGGTTAGGACTTAGTTTAAAACTAGTTAAGGGGTGTCGGGTTTGCTAGGGTTTCGGGTTAGGGTTTTAGGTTTAGCCGAGTGTGTGGAGTGAAATTAAAGGAAAGAAATGTTTAAATATGGTGCATTGGAGTGTTGTAACTTGAGCTTAAGAGGTGGTACGAAATCCATAAAGAAATTGGAGGGAAAATGCATATTTTGAATTGTGTGCTATATCGGGTTGTACCATAAGCTTAAACGAGTTGTAAATTAGTTTTGGATTGAAAATATGTTTAAATTTGGTGCATTAGTAACTTGTACACATGCCTTACAAGTTTGTACATTTGATTTGTATGTAAACATTACATGTAGTTAGGGTTTTGATATAAACGTTAATGTATGAAATCCGTTTTATAATAAACGTTTTGAATTGTACGTTAAATAGATAACGTATGGTAAAAATGGAGTTTAAGACATATTGCTTGACATATTATAACGTTTACTTGATATAAACGTTGATGAAATTGGCATTGGTAGGTTGCGTGAGTACGTTTCCTTTTGAAATGTAAGTTACGTTACATCATGGATGGTATAAAACAAAAATATTCCCGTGAAAATGGTTCTATTAAATATGATAGATGGATAATTACATTGATGAAAATTATGGGTTGTTATAAAATGTGAGTGCATGGCAAGGGTGTGAGATAAAAATAAGCAAAATAACTTCACACGGAAGGATCTTCAAACACAAATTGTCAAACGGCTCAACAATCGTATACAATCCTCCCCGGCAACGGCGTCAAAAACTGATTAATTAAGATTCAACCCTTAATATATAATAAATATAATAAATATATAAATATATAACAATGAGAATCCAAAAATCTCAATTATAGTAATCCGGGAGAATGATTCCCGGGTCGTTATCCCCAACGAGGAATGCAATTGAAAGTCGAGAGTCGTTTTGAGAATCAATGCTTGAATGGAACAAGATTATGATTGGTTATCTAAAACTATGGGAAAATTAAGGCAAAAGCTTAAAAACAATTAAGGTAAGACAAATTTTAACTAAAAACACAAAACGAGAATCCTAAACGGGACCTAAAAACCCTAAATTATCAAAATTAAGTCTTAAAATGATCTTTTTGGTTTTTATAAGTCTTAATTGACTAAAAACTGAGCTTTATTCCATCGGGTTTTCCATATTCCTTGCGAAACTTATATAATGGTATGCCCATTCTTCACTACATCTATTTGAATGGTTGTTTTCATCCTCCTATCGCCTCATCAAAATTATCCTATGTTTGATATCTTAAATCGTCATTTTCTTATCATTTCATAATATCACAATGATACTGTCATCAATGGCTTGAGTTTCCTTCGATCTCTTCAGCAGCAACGTGTAAAAGATAATATAAGTTAAAATTAGTTAATAACGGTGTTATAAAGAGATTTTGTTGTTCTGTTTAGGGTGCAACCCTAATTATTGGAGATAAAATAGGGTTTGTGATGAAATAAGGAAGCCAAAACGCCCAAAATTAACTTCCTAGGCGATTTTAAAATTTTTGAGTAAAAATTTGGCTCGAAAGTGATAAGTAACAATTTTAAATTTTTTGAAAATTCACATTCTTTCACAAAATAAACTCCCTAATTAAACACAATATCTTCTATTACAAAATTTAAAAAATATAAATTTAAATTAAAAATTTAGAAAATTTAGAAAATTTAGGAATAAAAATGTTTAAAAAAAGCCACAAAATTTAAAATTAGGACCCTTCCCAAAAATTTAATAAAAAAATTACAATCAAAATTTACAAATAACTTCTAAACCGTGATTTCAATTTCGTTAAGTAATTTTTTTACATTATGCGTTCACGCAGACACTATTAAACCACTACAACCCAATGCATATTGACCTAGGGTGTTCAAACTAAAACCCTCACGATTGTTTAATACTTTTTATTGTATAACAACTTTTTAGTCCTAATGTGAAAAAAAAAACATTTGTAAAAATCTATGTGTGACCAATTGATTAAAAAATGTTATAAAAAGCTATAAAATTTAAATTAAAACTTCCATAAATTTAATAAAAAAATAACAATCAAAATGTACAAAAAAACTCAACCCGATGATTCCATTTCGTTAAGTAATTTTTTTTAACAATTATATGTTTCACACAGACACTATAAGCCACTACAACCCAATACATATGACCTAGGGGTGTTCAAACTAAATCCTCACGATTGTTGTAATACTTTTATTGTATAACTACCTTTTAGCTCCTAATGTGAACATTTGTAAAAATCTATGTGTGAAAATTGATTAATGTGATCGTAATCTATAAACGTCGAGTAATATTTTTTGTTAATAAGTTATATATAAATATTTGAATGCAATTATTGTAACGAAATACTTAGGTTTTATATGACTTTTAAATTCAATGTCATTTAATTTTACTAGAAAGACATTTCATGTACATTGTTAATACGGTTAAACTCGATTGAATGTCAAAAATGGTTAACCGTGACCCGAACCGCTGGTAACCGCTCACTTCGGGTACCCGCACGTCTGGTTACCCGTGTATACGATTTGATTTCGGATAGTAAAATTAAATACCCGCCCCATGACGGATAGCTTAAATCTTCCAACAAACCAAACCGAACAACCTAGTGAACACCCCTAATATGACCCATATGATGTCAAATACCCATTAATGAATGTGACCAGTGATAACCTAATGCACATGACCCATGACCCATGTTAATTACCCATTGTCACCAGTCATGGATGTGTCATAACATGACACTCTAAGCAACTACAACCCAATGCATATGACCCATATGATGTCAAATACCCATTAATGAATATGACCAGTGATAACCTAATGCACATGACCCATGAACCATGTGAATTAGCCATTAACACCGGTCATGCATGGGTTCCATTAAACTATAACCAACTACAACCTAATGCACATGACCCATGACCCATGTTAGTTACCCATTGTCAATCACCAGTCATGTATTAGTCAATATCATGACACTATAAGCCACTACAACCCAATGCACATGACCCATGACCCATGTTAATTACCCATTGTCACCAGTCATGGATGTGTTGTAACATGACACTCTAAGCAACTACAACCCAATGCATATGACCCATATGATGTCAAATACCCATTAATAAATGTGACCAGTGATAACCTAATGCACATGACCTATGACCTATGTGAATTAGCCATTATCACCGGTCATACATGGGTTTTATTAAACTATAAGCCACTAAAACCCAATGCACATGACCCATGACCCATGTTAATTACCCATTGTCAATCACCAGTCATGTATTGGTCGATAACATGACACTATAAGCAACTATAACCCAATACATAGGACCCATATGATGTCAAATACCCATTAATGAATGTGACCAGTGATAACCTAATGCACATGACCCATAAACCATGTGAATTAGTCATTATCACCGGTCATGCATGGGTTCCATTACACTATAAACCACTATAACCCAATGCACATGAGTTCCATTACACTATAAGCCCACTAAACGAAAAAATAGCCAAAAATGGCAATCCGATTACTCACCGATTAATCCCGCCTAGAATGATTACACATTATAGGGAGGTCGACCTCTCGATTATTGATTCGTGATATTTCAACCTTTGCTACTATGTCTTTAAATTTTTTGTAAACAAGTAACAAAACTTTTATCCACGACTATTATCGTTGCTAAAGGTATTTTCCTGATTAATCCCGCCTAGAATGATGTACAAGCTACAGGGAGGTAGACCGCCTGGCTATCGATTTGTGATTTTTTCAACCTTTGTTACTAGTTCGTTAAATTTTTTGTAAACAAGTAACAAAAATTTTATTCACGACTATTATCGTGGCTAAAGGTATTTTCCCTCTAATATTTTCATAAGATATTTCATAAAATTCGTAAAATACTTTTAGTCACGTGACTAAATGTTCTCCCTCAAAAATTTCATAAATCCCATTCCAAATTAATCATACAAACAACTCCTCATGTCACCGCCACAACTCCCTCTTATCTCACCACAAATCCCGTCACCACTACAGCTCTCATCACGTTACTCTCTCATCGCTGTCAATCTCCCGTCATAGACCTACCACTCCCATCACCACTAGTAAGTATTGTTATGTTCATTTTGTACACATCGTTCTAAAAAATCATGTTTATGATTCTGTAATTGAAAATGTCTTGAGTATGCTGTAATTAAACATTTGTTTTGAGATTTCCACTTGTAAATTATATCAATTTCTTGGTAAAATTAGCTAGTTAATTGGTTAAAATATATAAGTAACCCTATTAATTACAACTAAAAACTATTCTTAAGTAAATGACAAGTTACCAGACTTTGTTCTTATATTTTAAGTTTATATTGGTTTTTGTTGGTAAATTGAGGTATACTTGCTATTTCTTAATTGATTTCAAGTATATTGTATCACATTGTTTGAGTTGTTGGAAAACCCCCTACTTAAATCCTCCATAACGCATCACCGGACCCTTAAACTAATGATGGGGTGACCTGCAGGGACTGCAACCATAAAGTTCCTACTCCTGGAAGATTACTTCTTAGATAAGTGGGACACATTTATAAACATGGACAAGTCTTGGATGGGAACTAATAGGACCAACAAATGTTATGTTGATGGAGTAGCAGCATTTATTGATTATGTAGTACACAACTTGCAGAAGATGGGGAACATCGACCTACGAGTTAATAAACAACATCTTTTAATGCCATGTCCGTGTACCAAATATTTAAACCACATAGAGCATAAAGTGGAGGAAGTGCAGTTCCATTTATTCAGAAATGGGATTGATCTAAGCTACGCAATCTGGACTAGACATGGAGAAAAGGATGAGCCATCAATAAGTGCCCCAAAACCTGTTAATGCTACAACAGAGTTTGTTGACGACATGCATTTTGCTTCAGATATTCCAACAGATGGCCCAGCAATAGTAGAAATGGTTAATGCTACAAAAGATAATTTTTATGAGGATGACCTTGTCAAGTTTCAAGAACTATTATTAGGCGCAGAGAAGCCTCTTTACGAAGGATGTCCTAACTTCACAAAGTTTTCCACAATAATTAAACTACTCAACTTGAAGGGTAAGTACGGAGCTTCTGATAAGTTCTTTACTGAATTACTAGGATTGATAAAAAGATGCTACCTGCTAGTAACAAAATGGTGGAAAAAACTTATCAAGCCAAAAACGTTATGAAATTGATGGGATCAGGATACAAAAACATACATGCATTTATCAACAACTGCCTTATTTACAGGAAGGATGAAAAGGATCTGATTGCATGTCGAACTTGTGGGATATCAAGATGGAAGGCGGATAATAAGACACATAAAGTGTACGAAAACATTCTAGCAAAGGTAATATGGTACTTTCCAATTATACCAAGACTGCAATGACTATTTAAGATACAAAGTATTTCAGAAGATTTAAGATGGCATGCGACACGGAGAATAACAGATGGTATGTTACGTCACCCCGCAGATTCACAGGCATGGCGTACCATAGATGAAAAATTCCTCAAAATTACTGAAGATCCAAGAAATCTATGGCTAGGAATATCAGCTGATGGGGTTGACGTCAACACAGGAAATAGGCATCATAGTGTATGGCCAGTTTTAACTATTATATACAACCTTCCTCCATGGTTGTGTATGAAAAGAAAGTTTATCATGCTTTCAGTATTAATATTGGGATACCCGAGAAATGATATCGATGTTTTTTTAGAACCGTTGGTTAATGATCTACATACCTTATTCGAGATAGGGGTTGATACATATGATTTTCCACAAAAGATAACTTTAATCTACGTGTCATTGTGTTATGAACAATAAATGATTACCCTGCACTTGGTACATTATGTGGCTGCCCGTACAGTGGATTCAAAGGTTGTGTAGTATGTGGGAAATATACAAACTGTGTTAGACTTTCTGCCTCATTCAAGCAAAGTTATGTTGGTCACAGACGATATCTACCATATAACCATCCGTTCAGAAAGCAAAAGAAGGCATTTAATGGACAACAAGAATTTCTATCGGCTCCAATTCCAATGACCAGGGAACAAATATACAACAAGGTACAACATATTGAAAATAAGCAGGGAAAAGGAAAATGAACAAACAATAAGGCATCAGAAAACCAAGAAGATATGAGAGGTAGAGGTGGGAAGATTCAAAAGCAGAAAAGAAACACAACTGAAGAAGAGGGTAGTTCAAGCTAAATAAACGGACAAAATGGTGCGTATTGGAAGAAATTCAACATTTGGTATCGAAAACTTAGATATTTGAGGCATAATTCTATTCCACATTGTATTGATTTTATGCATGTAGAAAATAATGTTGCTGATAGTCTAGTCGGAACTTTGCTACATGTTTCAAGAAAGATGAAAGATGGAGTGAATGATCAATTAGATCTGGCTAAGTTGGGGGTCAAACTAGAGTTATTTGCTATGCAAGAAGAAGACAAAACAACACTACCTCCAGCAGGTTACACATTGACGAATGCTGAAAAAGACACCTTTTGTGAAACGTTACACAACATCAGGGTACCACAAGGTTATTGTTCAAATTTCTCTAGTTTGGTCAAGCTAAAGGATAGGAAGCTCATTGGCCTTAAATCACATGCCTATCACATGCTAATGCAAGAGTTTTTGCCCATTGCAATATGTTCAATCATGCACCCACCCACACGATATGCTATTATCAGGTTTTGCTTTTTCTTTAAATCGATATGTAGCAAAGAAATCATATTGCAAGAACTATATAAGATGCAAGCAGAACTGGTAGTGACATTGTGCCTACTCGAGAAGTTCTTTCCTCCGTTATTTTTTGATATTATGATACATTTGACTGTGCACCTAACTAGGGAGGTAAAATTATGTGGTCCCATATGCTTTCGGTGGATGTATCCCTTCGAAAGATGTATGAAGGTTATTAAAGGACATGTGCGAAACAGAAATAAACCAGAGGGATGCATTGCTGAGGAGACTATTGCGGAAGAAACAATAGAGTTTTTTAGCGAATATCATAAATCCATGGAAACTATTGGTATCCCACCTGATAAACATGAAACTGATGAAAATGAGGAAGGAAAGCCATTGTCGGCCGGCAAATCAAGTGAAGTTGCTGCGAAACTCTTTCAGAAAACACATTGTATGTAATACAGAATACAGATGAAATTGTACCGTATATCGAGTAAGTATTGTTGATCCCATTTCAATAGATCGAATTCCTTAAGCTTGTTTAAGGTTAAGTTATATTAGATAAATCTAAGTATCTATAATCTTTTCCATAATCAAATAACTTAATACATATCATATAAGCAGTACTAACTAACAAACAGTACTAACTTATTAACTAGCAGTACTAACTAACAAACAGTACTAATATTCACTAGCAGTAGTAACTATGTACTAGCAGTAGTAAACACTTAGCATATTTTCTTTGAAGTTCATGAGCACAGCTAAGCAGCATTAACACAAACATGAGCAGCAGTAATCCAAACAGCATTAAGAAGACTTTTAATCCCAACAAGTATTACTAACACATGTCTATTTCGTTACTTAAAATGTTCTATCAAATATAATAATCAAAGACATTGTTTCAGGAGACACAAGCAAGTTTTGAAAACAGAAAACTCAGGTAAACGAATAGCATTTCTAGAGAATGAGCACAGTAAATCTTTTGCTAAGTGGTTACGCAAAGAGGTAATTAATCGTATGTTATTTATAATTATTTGTTTGTTGTTCCTTAAATTTAAAGCTAATATATACTTGTAATGAAATTCAGGTTAAGAGAGAGTTAGCGATCTTCAAAGAAAGTGTATCAGAAACTTTAAGATGGATATCATATGGACCACGCGCCACCGTAGTGAAATACGATGCATATAACATCAATGGGTATACCTTTCATACGAAATGTCATGATAGAAAAGTTTACCAGAATAGTAGGGTTTGTGTTGAGGCAATAGATCTACACATATCTAAAGAAGTTGCAACCACAAGACAAGCATTTTATTATGGGGTTTTACAAGAGATATGGGTACTAGATTACCATTTCAGGCAAATTCCTCTTTTCAAATGTGATTAGGTTAATCACAGAGCTGGTGGTGTGAAACACGATAATATTAGGTATACATTGGTTGGCCTGAATAATTTAGGCCACAAGGTTGATCCGTTCATATTAGCCTCATAAGCATGATAAGTATTTTATGTGAAAGAACATATAGATAAAAAAATTGTCTATTGTCTTTAAGACACCTCCCAAGAATTACAAAGATACGTATAACGAAGTCGATGAGGAATTTAGTACCGTCATTCACCAGCGCAATGATAACATATTGCCATGTGTAAATCGATGTGACTACTATCAAACCGACTGTGGAGGTGTTGTTATACAAAAATCCAAGTGAACCATGTTATGCTCAAGTTGTCACACTCTATTTTTATCATATTTCACATGTTCTTTTAAAGCATATAGACATTCGATTTTTTGTACTTGTTTATGGATTTATGTTTGTACTGTGCAGAACCTTTTTAAGCTTTTGTTTTGCTGCAAATACTCTTGTGAAGGATTTCATTTTATCTATTAATTTTTTACTTCCTGTTTGGTTTATATGTTTGTATACGAGGCTTTCAAACCCGGGCGATGCCCCGGATGAGTCATGAAGTTGCTAATAAACTGCTTAATTCTGCTTATTAAACTGCTTATTATCGGCTTTAAAACTGCTTATTAAATCTGCTTATTGTCTGGTTTGTGTGTTATTGCAGCTTGCACATTGCATTTGCAGCTTGCATATGCACATTGCATTTGTACATTGCATTTGCAGCTTGCATTTGCAAGCAAGCATTTGCACATTGCATTTGCAGATTGCATATGCACATTGCATTTGTACATTGCATTTGCAGCTTGCATTTGCAAGCAAGCATTTGCACATTGCACTTGCACATTGCATTTGCAGGCTAAAGTACTTATTAAAACCTTATTAAAAGTGAAACAAGTTGAAAATAAGCAGAGGGAGAAGAAGCCACGGTTTAATAAGCAGTTTCTATAAGCACTCTTTAAGCTACTAGCCAAAAACAATGAAGCTTAAACTTCTATATTACAAAGAAAATGCATTACATTAACGAATAGGTTACTCTGGCAAGATGGTAACCCGCTTGACTTCCGTAAGGGAGGTCGCGGGTTCGATTCTCGCTGGGGTGTAACATCCTTTTTTATTTTCTTGTTATGAATATATTGGTCACATCCGATTTCACATTTTGCTCTAAATAATAGCCACATGAATACTTAACGATGTGACTGTTATGAATATATTGGTCACATATAATCACCTTAAATGTGGCCATAAACATAATTTAGTCACACATTTGTGATATGTTGTGGCTATTGTAAAGACATATAGTCACATGATCGTGCATAGAAGTAAATGTGACTATACACATTAGTTTTTGGCAAGTTAACACAAACTAAACTTTATGTCACACCCCGCCAAGGCAGAAATACGAGGCGTAACATCATGGATATCATCACAACACAATGGTGCCTATAAAGAAAATTCTACAAGCAATAAATAAGCAAAGTATAGACACAAAGTGTCATAACAATACCAATGAAACTAATCCAAATCTAAAAGGCGTCTTTATTGATGAAACGGAAGTTCTCGCCAATAGAAAGACATGCAACAAGTATCCATAATTCAAACAATGCAATATTCAATACATAAAAGCAATAAACTCCCTGACATCCTATGGACTCTTTCTAGCCACTTCTCTCTATCTTATCCCCATGATGCTCACCTGAAAATGATGCTTAAACGTCAACATAATGTTGGTGAGAGTCATAGGTTTAAGACACGCTAATAACTCGCTTTGAAATCACTGTGATAAATAAAACATAGCATAGCAAAACATACAACGAACTATCATACAAGCTAACATGCAATCACATCAACCCACATTGAGACGCTCATGCTCAAACATCACAAACATATCCTTATCCACAACAATGAGACAATCACGCTCACTATTAACAACCCATAACAATGAGACGATCACGCTCACTATTAACAATCCACAACAATGAGACGATTACGCTCACTTCTAACAATCCACAACAATGAGACGATCACGCTCACTTCTAACAATCCATCAATGCCTTGAGACGGTCACGCTCAAGCACAACAATCCATATCATATTAGCAAGTAGCACATAACATACAATAGTCTCGTATAGCCCATGCCTTATTTAAAATACATTATCACAGTAACTAAAACATTTAAACTCATACCATCATTTTCACCCCAAGAAAACATAAGAAAAATGGGCTATGAAACTCACCTGGTGCTAAAGCAATTCCTAAAATCCTCGCACAAAGCAAAACAACAAAATAACACGTGCTACATGCTACTAAGCTAAAAGCTTAAGCACATCTAACAATCATATGATAGATGTATAAGGTGTTTATTTTCCTTCATGGGTCACCCTGACACCATGCCCAACATTTACCAATTCGTTTACATACTTTTTCAATGTTCAACAATTTGCTCGAAAACGTAGAATTTTAGTGTCACTTTACCATTTTCTAAACCACACCTACTGACCTTTATAAATTTTACCAAAAAACATCGGTTCAATATCATGAGTTTACTATCTCCTTGATTTTTCCACTAATTTATTTCCCCTCTTAAGTGACCCAAATAAAATCAAACTTTTAACTACTCAGTTTCGCATCTGAACGAACACTAAAAAGTTTGGACCTAAAATCCATACTTAGACTCCAAATCAGAAGCTCTCATTTGGAGTATTTTTAACAGACACATAGGTGTAAACTCTTGTAGGTTGGCTAATCCTAATTCAAATTTTAAGTGGGGTTTATACCTCGTAATCTGACCTAAATCTGGCCCAAATTTACTGCTTTAACAACCTTTCTTGTAACCAACATCTGAATGACTTCCCGACCTTAAAAACTTTTGAGGCCGGATGTTATAGAAACTAGACTCACTGAGCTTCATCATAGGTACAGGAATCATATCAATTCATGCTTCTAACCTCTAGATATTCATGAAACAACACAGCCCTAAATTCTGCTCAAACCTAAATCAAGTTCTAACGCGATCTAAACCCTAACGATTACACCAACTCGCATCTAATTGATTACTAAGAACCCTAATTAGATTATAAACTTTAATTTACAGAATATTATGAAACCCTAGATCCACCATAACTCTTGTTACGTGAATTAAATCAATGATTAAACTAATTAAGAAAAACTGAACATACCTTAAAGCTTGTTTCCTTCACAAAATCAAAACCCTAAATTTTTTCTCTTGGGATGAGCTGAACAAGCAATAAGGGGGTTTGGGATTTTTTTGTATTTATAAGCCCCTAGAATAATCCTAGATAATTCCTAATTAGAGTCCTAGTTTAATTAGGCTTTTATTTCCTTTTTTTCCTATTTTTTCCTAAAATTCGTATTTACTATTCATGTATAATTTTTTTTAATTAATTACCTTCAATACCTTAAGTTTTTATAAAAACCTAAGCTAATTTGGTAAACCATTTTGCTTATAAACTACTTTCTAAAAATAACATTTCATTTCCTAATTCACTTTCTATATATGCAAAGTTTACTACCAACTTCCATATTTCAACCACATTATTCCTTTCCCATATCACACACTTCCTATAAATGCTTAATCCTTAAAACTAAGTATTGACTTAGCAATGCATGCACACGTCTTTAATATCCATTATCACCACACGTGAACGAATGGAATACTTAACACCAAACTCAAAATGAGATGCCCATACACCTCAAAATGATATCAAGCACATAATTAACTCACTTAGCCCACATAAATTCACATAGCACAACAATTACACACATAAAAATGAACTCTTAGCCATTTCTAAAGGTTTAAACTAACCTGCTCAAATCACGGTTGTCACTACCTGTTTTTGATTCTAGGATTCAGAAAATAGAGGATGAGAACGTGTCTCTAGCTTTTCAGGTCTCTTCTAGTTAAGGACCGAGAACACATTAAGTTAGAATATAAAAAACTGTATGATTCAATCAAACAGACATGGGCAAAAACCAAACTTCAAACTGACTCTTTACAACAAAAGCTAAATGATCAGATTTTCTGAAAATACCAAGTTAAGAGCACAGTTAAAAGCAAAGTTTTCTAAACCTCAAATGAATCAAAAAGCTACAAGTGTGAGTACTAAGCTTGTTAAACCTCCAACCTCATGAACTAAACTTTATTTAGTAACTCCGCTTCCTAAATCAAAGGTTATTTCTAAAGTTGTTAAGAAAAATGATTTATCAAAATCAGTCACTTCACACTTGACACCAACAAGATAATTGAAAAATGCACCAAAGTTCTTGCCCCAGGTTTGCTTAAGATCGAGTCTAAACCAATCAACGCGTACTTTAAAAACAACAGGGTTGTGCGTCGAGATTATCTGAATGTCACTAAGGAGCACGTAGCAACACTATAGGAATTTTTAGAAAAAGCTAGAGCATTAAAACCTTTAAATAAACATATAGGTCATGCTTCTAAGTTTGCTAAGCGAATTCAAGAACTGTTAGTGTATGTTAGTGCCTCATGCCCTTTCACTCAAAGCATGAATGAAAGTGGGCTCCCGCTACATGCCACAAAAAATAATAATCCTTACGTAGATGCCTCTAGAACAAAACAGACAATTAAGACAATCACACAAAAGCATGCAGTAAAGCAAAACACTCGAAAGACTAACAACACTATGTTTTCTTCTACAAGAAAAGTAAGCTCTACTAATGCTAGCGGATCAAAGCCTAAGAGCAATACAAAGAATGATAGCAACCATCAAGTAAAATCAAAAAGAATAAAGTAGAAGCCCACCATAGGAAGTTTAAGTCTAGTGCTAATAAGAACATTCATGTTTCAGATTGTAATGCGAATGTTAAGAATGTTGAAATGTATACATAGCATGAAATATGGAACATTTTCTGTTTGCTCCCCTTCAACAATATATGCGGGATACCACAGAATTGAAAGTTTGACATTACAAGGAAAAATGATATGACACCACAAATATGTTGAAGATGGAGTTAGATGCCTTGGTGAATAGTGTATATTGTGATTTGACATTGAAATACCACATTTTAATTTCACTGAATGTTTTTGGATACATAAAATTAACATTTATAAATGTACCCAAATTACATTAAAGGCTTTGGTTTTTAAAAGCTCCCCCTCAAAAACTGATTCACTTATAAAAATGACATTTTTGAGACAATCGTACCAATTGTTAATATATTGAGGAAGGGAGGTGTTGAACACACAATTTTACAAATACACATACATTATGAAAGAATACACAAATAATCTAGTATAAATTAGCAAGATACCACAAAAAGTATTTAAACAATTTGACATTGAAAGTGCTTTTTAAAAGTTGTGTTCAACGGTTTTAAAGGCCACATGCTAGAAGACTTCTCTTCTATTTGTAGTAGTAAACGCACTTATACGTACACTCCCCTAACATTTAAGACTGGGTTACAGTCTGAAGTAACTGTAAGCCATTGTCATGAGCTCGTAACTTTTGAAAGTTTTGTAAAGGAGCTCAAGACTCGAGAAAATTGACTTTCTCATTGACATGATAAGTTATCTTAAAAGATATAGTTATTCCTTACATTTGATCGAGTTTTGCACTAAAAGGTACATAAGTCATTAAGAAAATTAGAAAGGATATTGTTTTTAAAACGTTTTGAACTCTCTCGAACTTAATTACACACCCGTGTCAATGTTAATCGACATTTCTAGGTGTGTAAATGTTATCGATTCCAAGAGACATGTCGAGAAGATTCTTTTTGGTATTTTGAAAATTTTTGATTTTGTATTTTGCTTTTTAGATTTTCTATTTTTGTATTTTCTGTTTATATGTTTTATATTTTTTTATTTTCTTTTTTTAAAAATATTTATAAATCAAAATAAAGAGAAAAACAAAAATATTTATAAGTCAAAGTTTCCATCAGCAGTGACAGTTGTTGCTAGAGTTGAGTAGAATGGAATAATCGGTTGTTATTGATGTTTATTGGATGCATCAGCGGTAGTAACAACAGAAGACTTTGAAACAACTTGATTTTCTCCATTGAAATATTCGTCGAACAAAGGACCGAATAAACATTCCAACTCTATCATTGATGTCATGACTATCATATATGCTGTAGGAACTTCTGTTTACGCTGTGGTGTGAGGCTTGAACCATTTTGTTCAAACATCATTTAACATTGAGGTTCGAGGCTTGGGAACGTTTGTTCAAACCGGCATTAGACACTTCGAGTGCGAGCTTAAACGGGTTGTTGAAAACTCTTGTTCTTATGCATCAGTTTTGAATCCCCTGAGACTTTATTCTAGTAGATATCTCTTGTAACAAAGCTATTCCATGTGACCATGGTCTCCCAGATATCACATTTTCTTTTATAAACGCATTGATTCTATCTCTATTGAAAGAAGTACCTGCAGTCAAATGAAGGGTTTGTTCCTTCTGAACAGTGATAGATGTACATGCACTTGAATCAAGAGTTTGTTTGTATTCATAAGGTTTAGTGATATCAGTATTGGAACCATGTGAGGGTTCACTGTCAACCTTGCCCGTGCAAGAGTCGAATATCTTTCCTGTAGGAACCCACCTAAGACCAACAGATTTGAAAATTCTACCTGTGGGTTTCCACCTAAGATCAGATCTAGGAGATATTTTCTCATACATAGCGGAAGACTTATTGGGAGAAAACCTATGTCCTGTAAAGATCTGCCTACTAGGTTTCGGAGTATGACTCTTCTGATCTATGGGTTTGCAACTGTTTCTAGTCTTATGGGATTGAATCTTAGCAACAAAATAAAACACGAATTCACCTCTTTCAGGAATTTTGTTATACAAGCATCATGATTTGCATTAAAAACACATTTCTGACATGTAGAACAAACAAAGTGTTTGGAGTCCCAAAAAAACCCAGAATTCCTAGAGTGTTCTGCTACGAGAACAGTTGTAATTGTTACGCAACTACTCTTTGAAGTAGGCAAATATATAGTCTCTACATTCGTGCTCCTAGGTTTTGGTTTGCTACCATTATTAGTGTTTTGTAATCTAGCAGAAGGCATTACACTAGATTTTGAATTCCTGTCTTTTTGTGTCTTTTACTTAGCTTTCTCTAGATAGTGATTATGAACCATGTCATTTGAACTAAATCTTGGCATGTTCTTAGAACTATCTCTAGATTCGCTAGAAGCAATCACGTGATCAGGTTTTGCAAAAGCATATTCTCTTCCTTTAGGCAAATAATATTGAGTGACTGGTTTTGACAAATCGTTTTTCACATCAACTTGGGAGGCAAACCGTGGTTTTGAAATTTTAGGTCATTCAAATTTAAACGCAGTCAGTTGTCTAACAATTGATTGGTTTCTGAGTGGTTGTAAAACCGGTTTCCCCAAGACTGATGGTTTTGCAAACTTAGTATCCATACTTTTTCTTTTTAACTTTCTTAATTCATTTTTCAAAACAGCAATTGCAATTTTTTTTTCCTGAATTTGAGCTTTTAAATCAGCATTTTCAGTAGACTTATTGTTCAGTTAGACAATCAGAGAGTCAATATGGTCTTTGGTCTGAACTCGTTTCTTTTTGATAGAATCATAAAGATCTTTGTAAGTCTATTTCAAATGCTCATTTTTCTTATGTAGATGCTTATTTTCTGTAAGTAATTTAGCCACACTATGTTCTAATTCGATGTTTATTGTTTCAATTTCATCTATGTCATGTTTAATCTTGGCTTCATTACTTTTTTCTTTCAAAAATTGACCATGTTGCCTGATTTTAAAGATTGATTCTGATATTTAAGTTCAAGAGCAATACAATGTGCTTCCATTCTTGAAAAATATTTTTGAAATTAGGCAATGGTCTTTTTGAGACAAATATATTCAGACTTGAGAAATTGGTTTGAAAATTCAGTTGTCGTTAAGAAGTGATGGATCAAGCATAGAACTTTTAACTTGACATTTCTCAGTATACTGGTCAACCCTACCTTCATTAATGATTTCAGGTTGCTTAGTATGTTGTTGTCCTGTAGCAGTTACATTACATTCAGCAGTCAATTGTACCTCAGCCATTGTCTCTTCGTCATATACGGGTTTGATATCTGCATTATCAGCATCTGCATCATTCCCTGACCTGCTGCTTGTATCATGCTTTCCAGATTTTGTCCCACTGCTTTCTGTGACCACCAAATCAGCATCCAATGCTTTTCCCGAATCAACTTTACTCTCTTGTGTCTACATCTGTCTTTTATTCACCCTTCTATCATATTGTCTTTGATGACATGTTCTTTCAGCAACGGACTTCTTTACATTACTCATGTGTTGAAGTAATGTCTCTCTGAACTGTTTAACTTCGATTTCAGTGTATTCAGCAAAGTACTTGTCTGTCATTTGACTATCATAATCCAAAGTAAACTGCGAATCGATGAATTGCTTAAACTGTTTGTTGATCACCCAAAATGCTGCCATGGATCCATCTTCTTGAAAGCCGTCTTTTCAAGTTGCTTTTGTAGTTGATCTACGTTTAGGAACATCGTACTTGTGAAAGTATCGTCATCTTGACCAAAGAGTGACATAAATGCCCGTTTGAATCCATGTTCGGTACGAGTGCCTTTTAATTCTTATTTTGAAAGAACTTGAAGGTGTGAATGAAGAGAACGAAAATATGCCATGCATCTCTCTTTTACTTTTAACATTTTGTATTTTATTGCATGCATATCTTTTGTTTCTGAACACGAAGAAATTGTATCTTTCGTTTCCATTTTATCTGATTTGTTGTGAAATGATTACAGATCTTAAGTAGATAAAGTGATTTGTTGTGGTTTTGATGTCGTTGGAATCGTTATTGACGTTAAATTACTTGAGATTAATTAACAATTGTTTGAAATAACGACTAACGGTGAAAATAATTAAAACTAATAAGTAAAGATTTTGAAAAACAAAGAGCTAAAATTGAAAATGTTTGAAAAACTAAGGTTACCAATGAAAATGATGAAAAGTAAAAGGTTAAAATTAAAATTGTTTTAAAGCTTAAGGACTAAAACTAAACTTGTTTTATTACTAATGGCTAATAGTAAACTATTTCTTAACTATGAGCTAAAAAGTGAAAAGTATTGAAAGATAAGGTTAAAAGTGTAAAGTTTTAAATTTCAAACTATTATAAAATATTAATCATGCATAGATTCCGTTTCTCATCGTCTTCTTCATTTAATGCACGTTTAGGTTTCTTATTTCTTTCTTCGTTTTTGATCTCGTTAAATGATTATCAAACGAAAGTAAATATGCTACGATGATCTACGAAGGACCGCGATTCTAATGGTATATGTTTTAAGGTCCGCGAATGTTGTAGTCAAAACTCGAAAAACCCAAAAACCGTGTATCTTCTTCGTTTGTAAACCAAACCATGAACCCTTTTTATTAAACCGTTACTTGAATGATATCAAACTGCTACTTAAATGATGATGATCAAACCGCTACTTGACTTGATCAAACCGCTACTCAATGAAATTCGTAAACCGCTGCCAATCGAAAACACCAAACCACTGCGAAAACTAGAAAACCTCTACCAAAATTTGGGACCACAGTACTAAACCGCTGTCAGGTACTATTTTTTTTGTTTTCCTTCAAGAATTCGACAAACAAACAAAAAAATATATTATCTTGTCCAAACCGCTATTAAGAACACTAAAAGTTTTAAAAATAAGCTAAAATGATTTAATAAGCTTAAAGAGGCTTAAAATAGCTAAAAAACAAAACTAAGCCACTAAATATACTTATTGATAAGCTACTTCTTAAAAACTTTAAATAAACTGTTTTGTATTTCGAATAAGCTAACCTTTAAAAAACCAAAGAAACTTTGTTTCGTGCAAGCAAAAACTAAAAATAAGCGGTGACCCTTATTGCTTTTGAATAAGCTCGAATAAGCTCTTAAAATAACTAAAAAGGTCTCGTACAAGAGACAACAGTAGGCTAGTTAGAGCACGAGGTATGGTAACGCCCAACCGGCGTTGAGCCTACATGGCACCTACGTGGCGTGGGCGTTGGTGGCGTTACCATACCCTCCGTTTTGTAAGTAGAAGACAATACGACGTTTATCTAAAATCACCTTCTCAAGATGAAAGGGGGAAAATGACATCAAGATACGAATTACTTATATTTATGTTATACCCAAGTTAATAAGTATGTTTTTTCATTCTGCTTATGCAAGCCAACTAGGACATTTATATGTAACCATATCTCATACTAAAACCATAATCTGGTGCCATTTGTGTGGAATCAGTCCTGCATGTGGAGCAATAAAAAAGATTTAAATTTTAAGACAAAAGGTAGTTTGTTAAAAAGGAGGACAAAGAAACGGAGAGGAAAACAGACCTTAAACTGTGGAGAGAGGCTAGTTCTTTATATACCAGAATTATTACTGGAGTTGTGTGTTATTTCAGTACACTTAGCATCATGATCTTGGTAAAATCAGGACGTACCTGCATAAATGGAAGACATTTAATAGAACCATAAGAAGGTAATGTGACGGATTCGACATAGGAGTGTCTAAACTTAGTTACAAAAACAGACGATATTAAAATCTAGTTAAAATAAATTTATTAAATACATTAGTTAGTAGTTACGTATCAAAATGTGCGAACAACAAGAGTTCTACAGGATGGGCCCCACCACCCATTAAGCAAAATCAAATTCACAAGGAGCAAGATTTGAAAACAACTTAATTACAAGTGTGTCCGACGCAATAGAGAAATATATTATTGTTTTACCCTTTCGACATTGTTTTAGATCTCTCCTACAAAAAAAAAAATCATCATTTACACTAATGAATACTGTACATGAGTCTAATACAGCATTTTTATGTTACAAAAGTACTCAACCACTTTAGTGCATTACAATAGTTCTTCGACTGTCCATTGCCGCCAATAGAGATTGAAGCCATTTCAAAATACTTAGAAATTCCAACTCTCCTCGGCGCCCTGCCAAATTATCAACAAAAACCTGGCTTTATCATGCACTCATTAAATGATAAAAAAATATATATTTCCTTTAATAATTAATAGACAAAACGTAACTTGTTTCCTGGAAGAATCGTCATCATCAGAAGGAATGAGTAATCTTTCATGTTCTTTTCCCTTTTTCTTGACCACTCCAAGATGAACTGGTTTTCCTCGAAGGTAGTCTATGGTGATGCGCTTTGTCAAGTGCATTTCTTGACCGTCTTGAAGAATGTAGAGGTCAGAACTTCGACCTTGGTGCTAGTTGTAGTCCAAACAGCGGGTGACACTTATCATGCCAATAACCCAAATTGGCCATAACAAGAGTGTAACAAATGGGGTATAGGTGTTTAAGACCCCGCGCGGAACGACGAAAGTCGAAACCCGGAAAAACCCCGGATCGAACACTAATCGAAACATAGAACGTTTAACACCAAGTGAACCTTTAACATTACACAAACCGTGCTTATCGCTTAACACAAGCCCAAAAGTTCAATATAGACCCAAATTTGTCATAGAGCCAATGAACCAACTCATAGCCATCATTGTTTTCATCAAAATGAAAAAACTCACTTGTCCACCTCTTTATTAAAAATTAAGATATCTCACACACCGTTAATCGTACGCAACAACAAACATACATCGCGACGAGATTAAAATTATCTTTTATAGCAGGGGGCGACACTTATATTCTTCCGACGAACTTTTTTTCATGATTTTTATGAAGTAATATACGATTCGTTTATGATTATCATATATATGATTTATGAAATCCTATATGATCTATCGAAATCATATTATGATTTATGAAATCAGTATATGATTTTATGAAATCATATTGATTGTTGTCACGAATTCATATATGATTTGTCATACGAATATTATTCATATATGTTTGTTTTCGTTAATTCGTGGACTGAAACAAAATTGAAAAAGTTTGTCTGAATATCATCAATTTCATTATTATGATTTTATGAAATCCATAATGACTGATAGTTATACGTAATCATATATGCATTCGTTTATACGAATTGCATATCGATGATTAATTTCGCAATTCGTGACTGAGAAAAAAAATGAAAAAATAGTTTCTACGAAAGTTATCTAGATCACCCAGTCTAATGAAGATAAAAAATACTCGTCGCGATTGGTCTGTATTTTTTGTCGTTGTATACGATAATACGTTTGTAAGATATTATATTTTTTAAAAAAGGTGAAAAATTAGTTTTTTATTTAGATGAAAAGACCTAATGAATGGCGATGAATCGATTCAATTTGGGTCTATGACAATATGTTGGGTCTTACATTGATTATTACTACTTAATCACAACCTGCTGCAATTGTTTTCAACATAAACATTGCTTAAGAAACAAAAAATCCGCTGCAGCTTTTAAATTTGGGCAGAGAGTTTCTTTTTAGTTGACCTATGAAAAATAGTAAACCGAGCTGTTGCCAACAACTGTATAATAACTCGCTGTTTGATGTTTTGCAAACCGCTCTACCTCAATTGAAAATTCGTCATGACGCTGCCAATCGAAAACCAACCAAACCACTGCGAAAACTAGAAAACCTCTTACCAAATTTGGGACAACAGTTACTAACCGCTGTCACAGGTACTAATTTTTTTTGTATTTCTTCCCAAAAGGGAATTCGACAAACAATAAAATAATATTATTATCTTAGTCCATACGATAATATAAGAACACTAAAAGTTTTAAAAATATAAGCTAAATGATTTATAAGTTAAAGAGGCTTAAAAATATGCTAAATAAAACAAATCTAAGCACAACTAAAAATTACCTCTCTCTCTCTCTCTCTCTCTCTCTCTCTCTATATATATATATATATATATATATATATATAGGATAAAGATCAAATAAAAAGACAAATATTCGTGAGAAGGATAAAAAGAAAACTTTTTTTAAAAAAGTTCTCGAAAAATTCCAAAAAAATTCCATTAAATCAGGTATGTTGGTGCATAAAACTTTTGTAAAAGAAGTTTTTCTAATTTTGAGTTTTTATACGTTTTTTTAATGCGCAAAAAAAGAAATTTTGATGCACAAAAAAATTTTGATGCACAAATTTTTCGACTTGTTATAGTTTGATGCGCAATAAAATTTTGATGCAAAAAGTCAAAAGAAGTTGGGTACAAAAACGAATTTTTGATGCACAAAAAAACGATTTAATGCACAAACGTTTTTTTTCATAATTTTTTTTTGGCAAAACTATCCACTTTTAGAAAAACTTCCTTTACAACTTTTTCATGCACCAACATACACGATCTTGTGGAATTTTTTCAGAATTTTTTAAGAATTTAAAAAAAAAAAAAATCTTTTTATCCTTCTCACGAATATTTGTCTTTTTATTTGATCTTTATCCTATATATATATATATATATATTCATTTTTAATTTTTTTAATTATAATTAGTATATATTAAATGATTAAATATTTTAATTGGCTAAATAATTTGTATATATTATAAAAAAAGTAGTGGGTCCCAAAAAGTGATGTTAATGGTGTTATGGTTACCTGGGTATTTTGGGTGTTGGTGTTATGGTGTTAAAGCTGATGTGACGCTGATGTGGCGGTGTTAATGGTGTTACCACACCTTGTGCTATGGTTTTTAAAAAAGAAAGATTTGAGCTTTTTATCTTGAAAGCACGTAAAGAAATAAAAGAAACAAAATAAGCCGAGTGAAAAGAAGCTCACAAACTAACAGATATTATAAAAAAAACTAAACCATGAAGATAAGATGTAAAAATAAGCTATGAAGAAAACCTAAAATAAGCTATGTAGACGTTTCATAAACTAGAAAAATATTTGACACTAGAAAGAACCTATCTTTGTGACAAGATAAGATGTGACAACAAGAAACCCAAAATAAGATTTAACTATAATTGTTTTGAAGCCCAAAACCACAAATGCTAAAATAGTGATTAGTAAAAATCAAATGAAAAACAGTCACGAAAAAAAACAATAAAAAAATTAAACAGTCCGAATAAGCTATAATAAGCTACAATAAGACCGAAAATAATCATAAACATGATCACTAAATCCACCCGTGGCTTGTGATACCAATTGTTATCCCAAATATTAATCACTTCACAACAATAAGCAACACAATAATAAGCCAAATGGAATAAGCTAGAAAAGAAAGAAAGGAAAGATGGAAGATTAGATTAGAGAGAGAAACAAGAGTGAAGGATTAGATTGAGAGGAAACACATACAAATGTAACCAACACCCTCTCCTTATGTGGAGAGGGTCCTATTTATACCCTTAG